>MVGT01004394.1:3148-29644 GCA_002174775.1 Macleaya cordata
AAACCAAAGTTGAAAAATGATGCAGATGTTTGTTGGTTTCGAAACCAAAGCTAAAAAATGCCAACAGATGGTTTTTGGTTTCGAAACTGACTTGTTGGTTTCGAAACCAAAGATGCAGAATGATGTCAGATGGTTTTTGATTTGTTAGTTTCGAAACCAAACATGTTGGTTTCGAAACTAAAATTATTAAATCATTCCAGGCATTTTTTGGTTTCGAAACCAACAAGTCAGTTTCGAAACCATCGCCCAGATCTGTGCGATTTCAGCTGTTTTGTGAGATGTAAAGTGATTCCTTTTCACTTTTTTGCACATTCCCTCTTAAGCATGTTTTAGGGGAATTATTGTGCGTGGGAAACAACTTTTAGTGGGTGAGGGTGTCATAGATTAGATCTAAGAACATCACTCATTACTAATGGTGTGTTCTAGATCTAGATCCAGAGATGCACTCATCACACTTAGTGCATTTCAGATCTATGTCTAGAATTCACCATTATAAATGGAGTTGATTCATTCATGTTTAAATCAACCCTTCACCCTATTCATCAACAAGTTCTTGGAGAGTTTTCAACTCTAATCCTTTAGCTTCCAAGCTTGTTGTACATGGTTTAATCCTTCCCATTTTAACTCAAAACCTGAGTTTTGTTGCCGGTGGATTTCCGGTGGTTAAGCTTGAAGTATCAAGCTTGTGGTGATATACTCGAGAAGTCGAGTAGTGGTTCAAGGTGCGGGACTTGTGGAGTTCAAGTTGAAGACGCATCAAATTTGCGGGAGGCGTTGGTTCGTGGATTCGGATTGTATGCACAAGTTGTTCACGTTGGCTTGGTGGACTCCAAGTTGTATGCGTGAGAATTGATAATCAACTAAGAGGCAAATTCGTGGAGTTCAAATTTGTGGAAGAATTGTACACCGTAGCTGTTGGAGCGTAAAGGGAGTCGTAATTCGTGTCCATCGAGTTGTAAGTTTTCAATAACTCTTAGTGGATTTTTGCTGGACTAGGTCCCGGGGTTTTTCCCAATTTGGGTTTTCCTCGTTAACAAAATCTCTTGTGCATATTTCCATACTTATTGTGAGATTGAAATATTTGATTCTTGTTCTTAATTCCGTATATTAAGAATCGAATAATTCAATACTCTAGTTAGAGATTTTTGTTTTACTCTTATCACCTTAGTAATTTTTAATTAAGTGATAGTGTGATCCTTAACCATAGTCACATTGACGTACGGTTAAATCCATTAACCGTAGAACATTTAGACTTTCAATATTCAATTCACTTTCAAAATTTTATACTATTCACATTAATTACACAAAGACTAGTTCGGTATTCCAAAATCTAACCTAAATAGTCTCTATAAAGTTTAGGTACCCTTAATTAAACTTTAATTACTCCAAAAATCCCCTTAATTTCTACCTAAGTGTAACAACTAATTTCTCAAAAATCCCAAACATTCAAAATCTGAAATTATTAGGGATCATCTTAAAGTTAAGGGTTTCCAAAATTCTCAAACTTAGAAATCTGATTTTTAAATAATTCCTCGTGAAATTGAGAAATTGGGGATTTTTATTCACTTAACATCAATTAAGAGGAAACCCAAATACCTTAAAATCATTGAATCTGAAATTCAATTTTGAATATGTCACAACTAACAAAATCATTTCACTAAATTTTAACCACAGAGATCAAAATCAATTTCAAGTTCTCCAAATAAAATCCCAAACTAAATCCTTATCAAGTTTAAGGGTTAATTTCTTCAAAATCACAACCCAAAGAACTTGAATTACAATGATTTTTGAACTGATTTAATCTCATAATTACTTGGTTATACAACCCTTGTTGAATCAGTCTCTAAGAAATTAACTAACCTATTATCTATAACCTGATCAGTAATCTATCATAATAAGGAAATTTCACTAATTCAAGCTCACTCAAAATAATTTCAGCAAAAAGGAATAATAAATTGAGGGTTTGGGATTGCTAATTTTACCTCCATGTCATCAATTTCTAGCTAGGATGAAGGACTAACTTCCTCTTTATCTTTCTCTTATCTCTCTCTACAATAACCGTCGTCGGTGTTGGCGTTGCCGGCGCCGTCGCTGTCGTCACCATCGTCATTTTCTTCACCCTATTTTCTCCACCGTCACTTTCTCTCTCTTTTTCCCTTTCTTCTCTTTCTTCTTCTCCTTCTTCTTCCTCTTCTTCTTTCTTTCTTCTTCCCTTTCTTTCACTTTCTCTCCTGTCATCTCTCTCTTCTTCTCTTGCCTTCTCTCTCACTCTCTTTCTACTAGTTTGACATAAGAGAGTTTTTTTCTCTTTTTATTTTAACTATATTCCAATCGATGGATACAAAGAGAAAGTTAAACTTAACTTATTAAAGGATAGCCTAAAAGAAGAACTCTTTGTTGTATGACGGCATACATAAGTTTTGTATACACCATTTACAAAGGTGGGTTTATGGGTTAATTTGGCGGGTCGGACAGCGAAAACAAGTCGCTGGTCTATTTACTATTTATTTTAAGTCATAAGAAAAGATAAGTACAACATCATATAAGATACAGAAAAAGTAGAATTTATACAATATAAATATACTTTTAATAATGCCAAAAGAGCACAACAAGTTCATAACCTTCATAATTAATTTTTTTTTGTCAAAGTTTAGGATTCTGAACTTATTTCTATGTCATAACCAAAAGCTAAAACCAAGTTTGCACATCATTTTCATTTCAACTATTCAAGCTAAATTAGAAAACAAAGACAAACACAGAGATAATGGGTTTCATGTTAACAATAAGCCATTATAGAAGTTAAGTTTAGGCCACTTTCAATATCTACTCTTACATTCTCTCTTTCTCATATATTAACCATTCTTTCATTCAAACAATAAGCCATTCTAGGATTTTAGTTTAGGCCAGTTTCAATCTCTAATATTACCTTCTCTCTTTGTCATATATAACCATTTGTTCATGCAATTACCTACAAATTTCAGCATGGATAAAAATAAAATACCCAATTCATTTCCTACAAACAAGCAAGTCGTAATGTAACCAAATAAGATTAAATGTCTAACACAACACCTTCACAAATAAAACAAAGAACCAACAAGACTCAAATATGGTAGATACAGAGACTAATATAATATAGGGTTTACTTGTAAGTTGGTTATTATAAGTATTATAACTTCAATATTCAAATATAAGATAAATACAATATTTAGTCATATATATTAAACAAAAATGTGAAATCCTAATTCATGTTGAATATGATTGTGATTCCATTATATAAATATGGTAATATAGCACACCATCATCAGTCCATGTACAAGACTCCAATCCGACAAAGTCTCCTTTGTAAATTGAGATTAAAAACACCTAATAAACACAAAATTTGCATTCTCAACACAAAGTATGGAGGCTATATATATACATCATGCATGAAAAAGAATTCCTAAGATTCGATATGCAACCACTCACGTAAGGAAAGATACAATCTTACCACACTATTAATGAGAGAGAGAGAGAACAATTAAGTTTGCCATCAAAATTTGTGTCTACGCTCCATGAGAATGGACTGAAATGGTAAAGTATATTGTTTACTATACAATAACATTTAATACAACATAACGAGACAAAGACTCCTAGCATGAGCCCAATTTGACTAACCTCCATGAGAATGGACTGAAATGGTAAAGTATATTGTTTACTATACAATAACATTTAATACAACATAACGAGACAAAGACTCCTAGCATGAGCCCAATTTGTTGAAGTACATATAATGTTCACTTTTTATATAATTAACATGAAAGAAAAAGCATACTACTACTTAGAAAATCCTGCCACATCACCTAGCAAAAAATTCAAAAATAAATAATTTGTGTGCATTTAGAGTTATTAACACCTCCATTGCAGGTTAGAAAACTAGAGAGATTGAGTTAGAAATTAAACCTTCATATCTATTGTTGATTTTGGAGTCGCAGGTTGGAAAAAATAAACACCTTCAAACTCTTACTTTAGTTCATTTAGCTTTAAAGTACAATGTTCAAATTAGAGTCTGACTATAATATAAAAAAGAACTGAATAAAAATTAAAAAAAAAAGAGGCAGGAAGGCATCCGTTGTATGAGTATTCTTGTTACATACTACCAAGTATTAAAAAAAATAATTACTAGAGTCTGCAACAAAACATGAAACTGATAATTTGGATTATAAAAGTTCAGGAATTTATTCTGCCACTCTCTCTTTTGCATCATAATCCCAAAATTAAAAGTGGAAGAATCAGTATAAATGTAGCAAACTAGTCTAAAATAGAAAAAACAGAATTGGCTTAAACTTAAAATTGAAAATTGAAGATTTACAATGAAAAATCAAACAAAAAAGTCCCTAATTCATTGTTAAACTCATATTCAAGTGGATTTAAAGCTAAACTCCCAAAATACAAGCATTTATTTCCAAAAAATTAATTGGAGATCAATGGACGAGAACTAACCTTAGAATTGATAGATCAACTCCCAAAACACTTCCAACAACTTAGATCAACTCCAAATCTTACTTCCTAGCACACCAAATTTATTTTACATAAAAACCCTAATATTTAACCTCAAATAACTTGATTTTTAACTTAAATTTGGTAAGAAAACTCACCTTAGATGATTAGTAACTCAAAACAACTTCTAGATCACCTCCCAAAACTTAGATTAAGCTCCTATGATGCTGTCCTACAATATGCATGTTCAGTTTGCATAAAAAACCCCAATATTTCATTATCAAAACAGCCCAAAAATCAATCTCAGGGTTAAATCTTACTTCTACCAACAACACCACACTAAAACCCTCTTCTTTCATTTTGATTGGCACCATAAATCAAGGGTTTCAAACCCAAAACAGCAACCTTTTGTATCCAATCCTTAATCAACAAAGCATTTAGCCTAAATAATGAATACCTTCACCAAAATTCGGATTTAGGTTAAAACCCTCATTTTTCCCCACCAAAACTTTCAATCTAAGAGGTTAGGGTGTTTAAAACTTACCTTAACTTCAAAATCAGACCTAAGACACCATCTTCTCCACCACTAAACCCTTTCTTCAACAAGATCTACATCAACAAAGCAAGTAGAACAAAACCCTAAGTCTTTTAACTTCAAAACAGTAAAAATTATATGGTTTTAGAGGTAAAACATCACCTAATAGAGGAAGAAACGAATAGGGGAGGGGTTGAGGTCGAACCCCCTCACTTCTCGTCCTCTCGATCTCTCTCTTCTTCTCCTCTTTCTTCTTCTACCACTTCGTCTTCTTCTCTTTCTCTCCAGTCTCTCTCTAACGTCTCCTCTTTTTTTTCATTTTCTGTTTTTTTCTAACCCGATTCTGTGTGGGAGAGAGATATAGGGATATTGAGGGGCGTTTCTAAGAGAGCTAGATAGATAGAGAGAAAGAAAGATGGGGCGATTCTGGTGGTGACGGTGTTGCAGGGGGTTAAGAAAGAGAGCTACGGCAAACAAAAACCTCTTTATAGAAGAGGGAAAATGAAATTCCCTTTTCATTTGGGAGGGTTTTGTTTGGCGCTCCGGCTCACAGAAAAAAAAAATTATTTTAAATTTAAAAAATAAGTCTTTTGCTGCGGGCATAATTCAAACCGCCACAAAAATATGATCTTTTGCAGCGTGAATGCTTAAGACCGCCACAACAAATTGAAATTTTGCAACGGGCAAAATCTATCTGCCGCTGCAATAGACGTATTTTGCAACGAAATTTTTTGGCCCCCGCAAAACATCTGCTGCAACAGACCATTTTTGTCGTAGTATTGCATAAAAAAATTGTGTGATTATGAGCAGTTTATGTTTACAATTAACTTTTAAAATGTTTGATAGTGTTAAAAAAATTTAAACGTGCTGAGTGTTATATGAATATGATCTATGTGGAGATGGGATCATTCTCACACAGTCGAACCATCTCCATGGAGATGATTATCATTATATAAAATTGCATTGTTACTAAAACTTTTAACCTTATTAAATATGAGGAAGGATATATGGCCCCTCCTATATGACCCAATGTTCACCACTCCATCTGAGCCTTTTATTTTGTTGTGTTGTAGGGTTAGATTTTCGCTGATGTGGCAAGCATCTTTTTGACTTTTGAATCAGCTAATTCATCTAATTCATTTGGCTTGGCTTGGCTAAAAGAAAGGTTTAAATTGTCAAATCATCTGACAACCCATTTACTCCACCAACGCACCCTCCCTCTTCATCTGTTTAGCTTCTTTTCTTTTTCTCCAAAATGAAGAGAAGAACTGGATCTGTTCACCGGAGCTTCTGCTTCACCAGACTTCGCCTGAATGAGTTCTCGCACGAGCTGTACGGTACATGAAGGTACTTCACCCCTTTCTCTCTCCTTACTTTCTTCTTTCTTTTTCTATGATTTTACTTTGTTTGTAACCCTAAATCAGATCTAGAAATCCAATACTCTTCTTCTTCTTCTCCAAATCAATTTGTTTACTTGCTTTGTTAAAACCTAGATCTGTTGAAGAGAGTCGTATTCGGTCCCTTTATTTTTTTTATTTTTTGGAAAACCCTAAATATATTTCCTCATCTATAAATTAGGAGTTTTTTTATTTTCATCTGTAACCCCCTAATCTGTATGTAGAGAGCGAGATATATAGAGAAACCCATTATTTATTTTTTTGAAATTATTTGTTCACAATCATCAGCTCTTTAAATTTTGGGAGATTTTTTTTTAAGGATGTAAATGACGATGAAGTTTTTTGGTTTTTTTTTGGAAATTATTTGTTCACTATTATCAGCTCTATAAATTTTGTTTTTTTTTTTCTATAAATTCTGCCATTATCAGTAGAAATTCTTACTTCTTTTTTTTAATCTGTAAATTCCGCCATTATCAGTATGTCTTTAATGCAACCTACTGCTATAATGCACCATATTACTTTTTTCTGCTATTTGATTGCTAGCTAGGTTATTAACCTACTATAATGCAACCAACTGCTATAATTCAACCTACTGCAATTCGATTTTTGTTGTGGTGAAGTAGACATTTTCAGTACAAACTTCAATTGCTAGTTACAGTCTTAGAAAAAAAAACCTTTAATTACAACATATATTACTTTGTTATAATGCTTATTGCCATAATGAGGTTGAAGTTTGCTTGAGCATAGAAGTGCTAACTAATATTTTTTTGATTTGATTGTTTTGTTAGTGTTGATGAGTTAAATGAAGATGCAACTCAGACACAGGATGTGTTGACCCTAAATTTACATTTGTTCTATTTTTTTTTTCCAGATGTGGGTGCAGGTGCAAGTGGTACAGGAATATATACAATCTAATCAAACCAAGATGGTGCAAAACATGGTTCTGGTGTTTGAAAGAGGCAGCGCAATGTGTAGAACTAGTTGTATTTTTGTGTAATTCAGAATTCTAGCAAGTGTTGATGTTTTGTTTGCTTGATGTGGGATGGAATATAGCAGGTTAAATCCATTTTTTTTCTGGTTTATAATGGGTTTGAAAGTGATGTTGACCTATTATACTCAAGATTCTTTAAATATTAGCGGGGCATGAAATTCTTTGAATTGTTGAGGCCGTTACAGTGCCACACTATATTGAATGACTTTAAACATTAGATTTTGAATTTAAGTCTAAACAAAAGAGAATTTTAACTTTCTATTCAAAGCATCATCATTACATATATCCAAGTCTGGAAACCAAAACTTCATAAACGCTGAAGTCTAAATCTAATAAGACATGTATAGTATATTACAAGATTAAATAGAATTACAAAACTCTAAAGTTCTTTCTGTTGCTCAATGCTCCACTTCTGCTAGTCGACACTCCACTTTTGTGTTCAAAATTATATCATCTATTTTTTTTTCCTATCCTCGAATGTTGAAGGTCCCTATTGCACTATGTTCTTAGAGGACCCATCCACCATGCAAATCATCATAGGAAGCAAAGTACTTACAACCTCGGCTTGTTTCCTGATCACGATTGTAAAAAAAAAAATATAATTTAGAAGAAGAGATTGAATTCACAATGCATATATATACGGTATACCTATATATATACAGTGTATGTTCATCAAAGGGTAAGCACAAGGTCAGTGCTACTACAAACTCCTCAGCACACCTTTGAAGAAAAAATCTTAGAAATGTTTATTTTATAACTCTAAACAACTAAAATCGATTCATAATAAATTGATGAAACACAATATTCAGAAAAAGTAATATGGTGCAACATAATATTTAAGTCAGATGTTATTTTCGTCAATTTAATAACCAGTGAATACAGTAGGTTCATTAATGTGATCTATATTCCAGAAAAAGTAATATGGTGCAGTATGGCGGAATTTATAGATTAAAAAAAATGTAAGAAATCTCATAATTTCTAGAGCTGATAATGTGAGAAATTAATTTGCAAATGATGATTCATTAATGTGATCTATATATTAGAAAGTGAAATTTTCGGTATTCAAACAAATAATTTGTATTCAAAAATTTGCAGAAATTTGTCTTAAATGTGGATGTGTTCCTGATAATGGCGGAATTTACAGAAAAAAAAATCAAAATTTCTAGAGCTGATAATAGTGAACAAATAATTTCCAAAAAAAAAAATCGAAAAACTTCATCGTCATTTACATATTAAAAAAAAATCTCCCAAGATTTAAAGAGTTGATGATTGTGAACAAATAATTTCAAAAAAAAAATTATAGGTTTCTCTATATATTTCGCTCTAAATTAGGGGTAACAGATGAAAAAAAAAACTCCTAATTTATAGATGAGAAAATATTTTAGGGTTTTACAAAAAAATAAAATAAAGGTATCGAATACGGCTCTCTTCAACAGATCTAGGTTTTAACAAAGCAAGTAAACAAATTGATTTGGAGAAGAAGAAGAAGAATATTGGATTCTAGATCTGATTTAGGGTTACAAACAAAGTAAAACCATAGAAAAATAAAGAAGAAAATGAGGGGAGAGAAAGGGGTGAAGTACCTTCACGTACGGTACAGCTCGTGCGAGAACTCAGTCAGGCGAAGTCTGCGAAGCAGAAGCTCCGGTGATCTTCGTTTTGGAGACAAAAAAAAAAAAAAGCTAAAGAGAAAGAGGGAGGGAGGTGGTTTGTTGGTGGAGTAAATGGGTTGTCAGATGATTTGACAATTTAAACCTTTCGTTTAGCCAAGCCAAGCCAAATGGATTAGCTGACTCAAAAGCCAAAAAGATGCTTGCCACATCAGCGAAAATCTCACCCTACAACACAACAAAATAAAAGGCTTAGATGGAGTGGTGAACATTAGGTCATATAGGAGGGGCCATATATCCTTCCTCATTAAATATTGGTTTAAAATTAATGATAAAAATGGATAGTTTATAAATCACACTACTTTTGATGGGGTTAGAATTTTTAGAGCAATGCGATTTTCGATAAGGATGATCTGTATAGTAAGTAAATCTTTAATACCATAAATTAAATCAGACTTTGAATCATCTTTGTATGGGAGCTATATAGAGCCATGTCAAAATAATGTCTAAATGATATGGCACGGGTCATGGCACAAGGGAACAACACTTGGCCCAGTACAAGAGCACAACATTAGTCATAGTATAGTACAAGGGCACATCCTTGGTCATAGCACGATGAATGTTGACATTTGGCACGACACTTCACACAGTACAAGGGCACGACACTACTCATGGCAAAGTGAATGCCAGCATTGGGCACTGGCTATGCCACGACACTTTGCACTATACAAGGGCACAACTTTGGTCATGGGATTGTGAATGCTGGCACTGGGCACGATACGATACAAGGGAATGACACTGTTTATGGCGCGGTGAGTATATGTTGGCATTGGGCACGGGGCATGGTACTAAGCACTATACAGGGGCACGATTATAAAATTTGTAGAATTAGCGGGGGTCAACTAGAATGGCCGGTAAAATGTATAAAACAATTAACGGGGCCCAGAGAAACCGCCGATAATGGATTTGGAGATTTAGCGGGGGTCAAAACTCTAACGGTAACGGCTGTAGACATTTAGCGGCGGCCAAAAACATGGCCGATATAAACACCTTTAGTGGCGACCAGACACAAGGGTCGCTAAATGTAGACAATTACCAGCGGAGCTTTATGATTCATCGGTAAATATTTGGTGCAAAATATTTTCGCAAAAAATTTCATATCTGTAGCGACGAAAATTACGTGGCCGCCGGTAAAAAGTCACATTTAGCGACGAAATTTTTTTGGCTGCCAGTAAAAAGTTAAAATTAGCGACGCAAATTTGTTGTCCGCCGGTAAAAATCTGACCGCTAAAACCCACTTTTCTTGTAGTGGATGAAATTCTTTTGAGGGGGTAATGATGTAACACCCGAGAATTTCTTTTCATTAGATTGTGGATTGGACCGAAGATGGACTTAAGCCAATGGGTCGAAACAAGTCTTAGTTACATGACTAATCAGTGAGTGTAGGTGTGAAAGTCCATGTGTTAGTTCCATAGGGTAGAATTAACGAGTTCCTTGCCTACGTACATGGTTGCATGCATGTATGAATTTAATATGCAATTATTAAAATAGTATATACATACGTGTATATATATATATAAAGGGTCAGGTTATATAGCCCCCCTTATATAGCCCCCTTATATCATCCTGCCCTTGTAGGGCCCACATGCAATACATCTAGGGGTTGATTTTTTTATAAAATGATCTACATGGTGAAAAGAACATACTCACCTGAAATCAGTTTATTCTAAAATTTCTAAACTCAAATCCGTCCGTTATAAATCAACATAGTTACCAATTTTTTAAGGACTAATTTGAGGGGGTTAAAAATTTTAGAACTAACTGCTTTTTTAATATCAGTACATAGTGAAGAGAACATTTTGTAAAAAAAATTAGCCCCTGGATACATTGTATGTGGGCCCTACAGAGGGCGGGATGATATAAGGGGGCTATATATATAGAGGGAGGATATATAGCCCCCTCTATATGGCCCAATATTGACCTCTTTATTCTGACTATTACTTTTTAGTTATGTTCTGATGACGTGGCGAACCAAATGTAGTAATTGAGCCGGCTTCACAGCTTGGCTCAGTCCCCAAAAAATAATTTCAAGCTCTTCTCTCCCTTCTCTCTCTTTCCCTTCCCCGCCATTACTCGGCCCCCAACCCATTAAAATCACCCTCTCTTAAACCAAAACTACCCTAGACAACATAAAAATGGTCCTACGGTTCAGATCATTTCCCCTAAAATAACAAACTCATTTCTCATTCTTCTTCTTCGGTCATTTTCTATTTCTAATTTCTACCTAACCAAACCCTAATTAACTAGAGATATCCCGTGGAAAATCGGAGCCCATCCCGCGGATCCATACCCTTCTCTTGCCTTCTCAAATTCCTGGGTCTCAGTGATTTCCTCGAATCCGACATTATTTGGCTGAACCGTCCAACACACCGCCTTGAGTTTCACTATGTTTCTACAATTCTAATTAGCGAAGTCCTTTCCAGAGTAAAGTTCGAAGATTTGGTTTCCTGCGACGGAGAAACACTGGATACTTGTGTCGTTTTTCTCTACGTATTTTAGAATCAAGAGGAAATCCGTCCACTAACGAACTGCCGACACATTTTCCACCAGAGCTGTTGGACAGTTGAATGGATGATGATTAGAAAACTTGCCCTATGTAGAACTCTTTTTATACTTGATGAGAGTAAGAAACTTTTAATGAACGATATGGGTTGCTTCTGGAATTCCTGATTTCTATGGAGAATACTCATCGTCGGTTTTGGGTTTGTTATTGGGGCTTTTTTTTTGGTCTGATTGGTGAACAAACAAGAAGAAAAGAAAAGCATGTAAACAAAGAAATTCCTAGAACCAGAAAGAGATGATTTTGTATATATTTTAATGAATCTTAGAAACTAGAAATTCCTACTTTTTATTGATTACATTTTCACTCTTCAGATCTTAGAGTATGAGAAAGAGAGGTCATTTTATGATGATAATGGTTTTGGGACGGTGGTTTTAAAGTACAAGTTACAATAAAAATAAAAATAAAGTACGACTCTGTACAATTTTTTGGGGTTAACAGAGAAGATAAATGGTTTTTGGTTTGGAGATAAGGTGGTTTTGGGGTTGAGGGTGGTTTTGACTTTTGAGTTCAGAGAAGTGGTTTTGGGCAGAGTGTGGTTTTGGTTTGAGAAAGGGTAGTTTTAATGGGTTGGGGGTGGGGATGTGAAGAGGGGGTTGGGTAATGGCAGCGAGGGAGAGGGAAATGGAGAAAGAAGGGGGAGAGAGATGGTGGGAGCCTTGAGTATTTTTTCCAGAAAAAGAAAAATCAGATCTGGTAGAAATCATGGAGATAGGCTAGAGAGAGCCTGACAAAAAATTCCGTCGGTGGGGTTGGGGGAGAGCCAAGCCGGAAGCCGGCTCAATTGTTGCATTTGGCTTGCCATGTCAGCAACACATCCCACCGTCCACACAATTAAAAAGTAGCGGTTAAGATGAAGAGGCTAACATTGGGCTATATAGAAGGGGCTATATATCCTCCCTCATATATATATACGAGCCCCCTCACAAGCGCTTCGCGTGACGAACTCATTTTGCCCTCACATGTGAGTTGCCAAATTATGTGGCGCACAAACATGTATAAGTCAAATGTAAGAATAAATGGGTATTATGTGGACCCACTGAGGACAATACATATAGTGATGTTGATCTAGATGATGTATATATCATTGTCACAAAAAATCAGTCCTTGGATTAACCCAATACGACTCCTTTAACAGTGTAAACTAAGTGTAAATTAATAAATTATGTATAGGGATATAATCAATATTTTATAAGAAGATTAAAAAAAAATATACATATATGTATGGGGGAGGACGGACGGTTTGACAACTGAGAGATATCCCGCCGCCTCCCCAAAATAGCTGCTCTCTATCTCCTCCCCTCTCTCTCTCTCTTTCTCTCTCATATATTGTAGGGGGCTGGCGCCCCTTAGCCAGCCCAAATGGCTTAAGGGGGCAGCCCCTTACAAACTATTATAGATGTATGTATATGTACACTTATACACACACATATATATATATATACCTATACACTAAGGGAAGGAGGTGTTGGGGGTATAAGAGCCATCAACGGCTGGGGTTGTTTTAAAAAAGAAAAATCCAACGGTGCCACAACTTTCACTAACCCGCCAGAACTCCCGCCCATCACTTTTCACTTGTAGTCTGTTTGGACAAGGGATTTGGGGGAGGGATTTTGTGGGGACCAGGGATTTGGTGGAAAAATCATGTTATATTTTTCCTTAGAGCATCTCCAATGCTAATGTGAATGTGGTAAAATAAGACTGCCACGTAGGATAAATAGACATTCTCTTTAAAAAACCTTCTCCAATGCTAATGTAAAGAAAAGATGTGATGATGATGTGGCGGTAGTTATTCTAGACATTGTGAAGTTTGACCCATTCAAAAATTAAGTGCCACATAATGTCTTACGGTCCACATCAACAATTTTTTTTCCTCCAAAATTTTTAGTTACTTTTTAAACAAAATAAGTTTGACCCATTCAAAAATTAAGTGCCACATAAGTTAAAAAGTCATTCTAAGACATTTGCATTAGAGATGCATTTTTTTCAACAATGTCTATTGTGAAGATTTTGTTGCCACGTAGATTAGACATTGTCTTATAAGATATGCCATGTAGATAAGACATTGTCTTATAAGACTTTTGCATTGGAGATGCTCTTAAAATCCCTAGTCTTAACAAAATCCCTCTCTACACTCCCTTGTCCAAGATCTTTTAGTTTTTAAAAAGTCCACCTAATATAAGAAGCTTTTACTGGGCTCATTTGAACCTTTTAACATTTAGAAATTGGAAGGGCAACCAACCTCATCACCAAGAAAACGAGGACTCCACCGACCACCTCCACTCCGACGATCGACCACCTCCTCTACTGTAAGTTTCTCTCTTCTCCTCTCTTCCTTTCTTTTTTCTCCAAATTCTTCTTCATTCTTCTTGATTGAGGTTTATAGATCTGGATTTATTTAATTTTTATTTTATTTTCTTCTCCATTCATCCTGATCTTGTTTTACTGATCTAGGTTTTTTTTTTTACAGATCTAGGTTTTTCTAATCATAGTGTTTTTTGTGGTGATTTTGGCATCTGGGATTTCATAGCATTTTTCTGATCTGGGAAATTTTTTTAAAAAAATTACCGATTGGGTTTTTTTTTTCACTGATTGGAGCTTTTTTAAGCTTAGGTTTTAGTTGTTTTTTCTTTTAACCGATTGGAGCTTCTTTTTTTTTTTTGGGGGTTTAGACTTAGATTTTAGAGGTTTACAAATCTGGGTTTTTTAAATATTTTTTATTTTCTTCTTCATTCTTCCTAATCTTTTTTACTGATCTAGGTTTTTAGTTTTTTTACAGATCTAGGTTTTACTTCTTTTACAGATCTAGGTTTTTTTTTTTTTACTGATCCGGGTTTTTTGGTTTTGCCATCGAACATAAGGTTACTGATCTAGGGGTTTTTTTGTTTTTCTGTTCTTCCATTTTTCTTCCTCCAACCAACAAAAATAATGTTTCTTCCATTATTTTTTTCCCGGATCAGGATTTGGGGATTTTTTTTATCTAAATTTGGGTTCTTTTGTGGAGCAGGTTAAACAACCAAGTCCATAACCAAGCCTCCATCTAAACACGGTAAGTTCACATCTTTTTTAGGCTTTACTCTGATTTTTTTTTGGAGCTGTTTTTAGAAGTTTGTTGTTTTTTATTTAGTATATAGATTTGTTGTACCTAAGAAAATTCAGGGTTTTCATCTTGGTTTAAGGTTTAATCTCACATTAGTTATTGGGTTGAGAATGTTTCTTGCCATGCTATAACTCTTTTTTTTTTGCGTATGTATATAGAATAGATTTTTTAGCATCTATTTGATTATTTGGTTTAGTATATAGATTTTCTAACATGGACTCTCTTGGATGCAAGAATTGGAAGTTAATTTAATTGCATTGTCATAGTGGTTGTTGGATCCTGTTATAATGTTAGGTAATTAGGTTTAAAGTTTCGTGTTCTACTGGATCTATATCTTCTTCTTTGTCTTCCAATTTAGCATTTTGTATTAAGGTTTTTACATCTTTTTCTTTTAGGGATTTAACATCTGATTTTAGGGGTTTCAGGTTTCTCTGATATACAGAGCAGAGAAGTGGCGTTTATGTCAGCCTCTCTCTCTCTCTCTCTCTCCAATATCCTAGGGTTTTAATCGATTTTGGGGGTTCTCCAAGTTAAACCATTCACTATAATAGTGCTCATTTCAGATTCATGCTTGAAGAACATAGGTTTTCAGATTTATTTGCTCATTTATCTTTTCAGGGATTTGTTCATTTTGGGGGTTCTTCAGTAATTTTGCGCTCATTTCCCTTGTACGTGATTTGTTCATGAAGAACATAAGTTTTCATATTTATGTTTGAACTTCAAATAATTTCAGATTAATTAATATTTAGATTTTAAAAAGAAATTATACCTACAGCCATGCTTGGCAAGGGTTTCTTGGTTATTTCTTCATGTTAGCAACATTAATTTTGCTTAATGTTAGGCATTTTTTTGCACTCTATTATATGAATTTTTGTTTACTTGGGGCTCCATCATATTTGGGTTGTTCATCATTTTATACCATATTTTGGTTTAATGGCTTCATGGTTTTAATGTGCAATTTTAGGCTTTAATTACCATTTCCATTATAGGTTTAAATATTTTATGGCTTTAAAATGTTGTTTTAGGGTTTAGCGCTTTAATTTTTTATGGATATATAACTCTCACTAACATTCGCCGAATCTCTCTCTCTCTCACAGGTAACACTTATATTTTCTTCGGCTCTCTCTCTTTTGCATTCTTTATTGTAACCCTCTATTAGGGGTGTCAACGTGACGGTTCCGGATCGGAACCTAAAGGTTCCAGATTTGGTCCCGTTAACATAAAGCGGTTCCGGATCCTTTCGGTTTTGGTACCGGAACCTCAATTGGTGGTTCCGGATCCGGTACCGCTAGGATCCGCAGGTACTTGTAGTCGATACCCTTTTTTAATTATTGTTTTTTAATTTTTTTCACATAAAACCTATTTGTATTTTCGTATTTTATTTAATTATAAAATTTATTTTAGTATGAAATTTGTTATATAATAGTCATTGGTTTCTTTTTTAATTAAAAAAGTTAAAAAAATTTAAAAAATTATTATATAAAGTAAATTAAACTATAAAATTATAAAATTTATATGGAACGGGGTACCCGCGGGTACCCGTTGGGTGGATCCGAAATGGATCCGAAGTTAAACGGATCCAAAACGGGTAGATCCGAAATGGATCTGAAATTTATCGGATCCACAAAATGAGGTCCCGGAACCGCAAAAAATGGTTTCGGTACCTGTTCGGTTCTGGGTACTTTGGTACCCATTCACACCCCTACCCTCTATTAGTAAGTTGGCTTTTGAGTCCTGAAACTTATTGTTGTTCATTTGGCTTTGCTTTTAGTGTCTTATAATTAGATTCCATTTGAGGTTTATGGCTGGTATCGATCCCAATCACGTCTGATGTTGTAAATAAGGCTGGTATCGATACTACTGGGGGACTTTTAAACAATAAATCATATTGGTGATGTGTATTGATGTAGTATCATGCTTAGGCATTATTACAATGAATAATATGCATGCTAATGAAGTTATGTATTTATGAGTATTGAATGCATACTTAGACTCTTTGTCAACTGCTTTCATGATGATGAACACATGCAGACATGTAATATGTTTGAAACCTCTATAATCTTGATGTGTGGATTAAACAACTTATTTGGCTTGTATGCAAACATAGAATATATGTCCTGTATAGGCTTGGTCCTACCCTTTTAAGCGAGGTCTACGGAATCGCCAAGTGAGGTCTACGGAATTGCTTGACACGTAAGTAACGCCGTCAGGGTTACCAGTGTTTAAGGAACGGATTTAGAGGTTGTTCATCGGATTCACATAGCGCACGACTAGTGTCTCAAGTGAACTGCAGGGACGGGTGAAATATGGGTAGTAAGTTATAGAACATTATTTGTTGCGAGAATCTAAACTTAACTGAAAACTATAAAACACAACAGCCGTGAATCTTATGAATCTCTTTTCTTTGTAGTACTTTGTTATGTTGCCATATCTTATGCATATATTAAAATGCTCTTCATGTGAATATATGGTTAACCCGAATCTAAGCCAAGGGAACTAGTGAACTTACTAACTAGGTTTTGATCTAGCACCATTATTTTGACAGGTCTAGGACAACAGACTAATCCTCGGTAGAGGCGGTAATCGTATAGACATGGAATAAGTCTTCAGAGACTTCTTAGAGTTCCGTGAAGACGTAAGACATTCTTTTGTTTATATTCAGTTTGGTTTGGACAATGTTTAGTTTATTATTCTTTTGGGATTAATAATTATCCATTTGTTTGAATAGCTTATCTTTAAAGTTAATAAAGTATTATTCTACTTTATTTTATTTTTGTCTTGAATGAGAGTGCAAGTTTTTAGCTTGGTGTAGCATGTACACCTAAGAGCTACAAGTTGTTAATGGTCTGCTGGAATGCCTAGTTTTCATTGAGTAAGGGCTACAGACTTGAAATGTGAGGGCGGGGAATTATAAATATTTTGTAGGTGCAACTATTCCATCTTAGCTGTTATTTTTTAGACTGATAACTATTATGAAACTACACAATTTAAGGAAACCAAATGGTGTAATACTAGTATGTAAATATATATATCATGTAAAGGAAAGATTCACTCTTAATATCTCATAATCAACTTGATTTTCACTTGTATTCAAATGGTTACAAATGGGGGGTATTTATAGGAGTAAGGGATGAAAAATACACATGGGCTGCCATAATATAATATGAGGCAGCCCATGTGGGCTGCTGCCCATATAGGCAGCTGCCTACTAGATGTGGGCAGCCACAATAATATATTACTCCCCCTTGGATGTCCACAATTCTAAGATAGTTGCCTCATTAAAAACCTTGCTAGGAAAAACCCTTAGGGACAAAAACCTAAGCGAAGGAAAAAAAAACAAAGAAACTTAGAACAACGTCGAACTCGCATAAGCTGCCTCATTAAAAACTTTGACAAGGAAAACCCAGAGGGACAAAACCTTGACAAAGGAAAAAGAGTACAGCGCGATAATATCCAACTGGTACTTTTATAATGCTCCCCCTGATAAAGTAATCCTTCAATATCAGTCTGTTTGATGATACATATGTCTCATACCAATTCCATAAACTAGCTTTCGGAATGTAGTTGTTGGTAGAGACTTTGTGAATAAATCAGCATAATTCTCACATGATTGTATCTGCTGTATATCAATTTCATGATTCTTCTGGAGATAGTGAGAATGAAAAAGCTTTGGCGAGATATGCTTGGTTCTATCACCTTTGATGTAGCCTTCCCTGACTTGTGATATGCAAGCAGCATTGTCTTCAAAAATGACAGTTGGAACATCTGTGATAGATGATAAATCGCAAGAGTTTCTGATATGTCCAATTAGTGATCTCAGCCATACACATTCCCTGCTAGCTTCATGCAGTGCAATGATCTCCGAATGATTTGAAGAAGTGGCTGGAAGACTCTGCTTGTTGGATCGCCAAGAAAATGCTGTATCACCACTTGTAAAAACATACCCAGATTGAGAAATAGCTTTGTGGGGATCAGAAAGGTATCCAGCATCTGTGTAGCCTTTTATTTGTGAGCCATTGGACGGATTCTTAGAGTAAAACAATCCCAAGTCTGTTGTTCCACGGAGATAACGGAGAATTTGTTTTACACCTGTCCAATGTCTTCTTGTCGGTGCTGAACTAAACCTGGCTAGCAAGTTTACTGAGAAAGCAATATCAGGTCTAGTACATTGGGCAAGATACATCAGTGCACCAATTGCACTAAGATATGGTACTTCTGGACCAAGCAACGCTTCATTATCCTCTCTTGGACGAAATGGATCCTTTTCGACATCTAAGGATCTTACAACCATAGGGGTACTAAGTGGATGTGCTTTATCCATATTAAAACGTTTTAGAACCTTTTCAGTATACAATGTTTGATGGAGAAGAATTCCATGTGATTTGTGCTCCATTTGCAAGCCAAGGCAAAATTTTGTTTTTCCGAGATCTTTCATCTCGAATTCTTTCTTTAAATATTCTGCAGCTTTCGTGAGCTCTTCAGGAGTCCCAATTAAATTGATATCATCAACGTATACGGCAATGATAGCAAATCCATATTTTGTTTTCTTAATGAATAGACATGGACATATAGGATTGTTGACATATCCTTCCTTAATTAAGTATTCACTGAGACGATTATACCACATTCGTCCGGATTGCTTTAATCCATACAAGGCTCGTTTTAGCTTAAGTGCATACATATGGCGTGGTTTTACTTCAGGCAATTTGAATCCTTCAGGGACTTTCATATAAATATCTGTATCTAATTTTCCGTACAGATATGCAGTAACCACATCCATTAGACGCATGTCGAGTCCTTCTGAGACTGCCAGACTAATTAGATATCGAAATGTAATTGCATCCATAACGGGAGAATATGTTTCTTCATAATCAATCCCAGGTCTCTGCGAGAAACCTTGTGCTACAAGCCGTGCTTTATAGCGAACAATTTCATTTTTCTCATTTCGCTTTCTAGCAAATACCCATTTGAAACCTACAGGGTTTACATTTTCAGGTGTTGGAACTACAGGTCCAAATACTTCACGTTTTGTAAGAGAATCCAATTCTGTTTGAATTGCTTCTTTATATTTTGGCCAATCTTTTCTATATTTACATTCCTCGACAGAGTGTGGTTCAATACCATCATCATCTGTAACAATTTGAGTAGCTACTGAGAATGAAAATATATCATCGATAATGATTTCATTGCGGTCCCACACTTCTCTATTGCATGCATAATTTATTGAGATTTCCTCATTTACAGGCACCTGTTCCTTTTCAAGGGGTTGTTTCTCTTCAGGAGTTTGTATTTCTTTAGAGAGTGTGGAACTTTTAATAGCCTCTTCTGGAGTGCTATCTCGCATAAATTGTGATTGGCATTTCCGCTTCCGGGGAATAGAATCTTTTGAACCAAGTGGTCGTCCACGCTTCAGGCGTGCTTTGGACGACTCATTTGCTGCAATATTCATAGTTTGTCCTAAAGGGACAATACGTCCTGTTGGGACCTCAATTCGAGCTGGAGCATTTGCAGCAGGTACATATGACTTAGTTACTTTTGCTGCATCATTGAATGCATCAGGCATTTCATTAGCTATCTTCTGGAGCTGGACAATCCTCTGCACTTCAATTTCAGATTGATTTGTGCGAGGATCGAGATGAGACAAAGTTGGTGTATTCCAACAAAGTTCACGCCGTTCTTCAGGCGGCTGATTTCCTCCCCCTAACGGCGGGAAAATTGTCTCATCAAAGTGACAATCCGCAAAACGTGCGGTAAAAACATCACCTGTTAGAGGCTCAAGATATCTAATAATAGAAGGTGAATCAAATCCAACATAAATACCTAATCGACGCTGAGGGCCAAATTTTGAGCGTTGAGGAGGTGCAATAGGAACTTGTACAGCACAACCAAAAATACGAAGATGAGAAATATTAGGTTGATGCCCTAAAACAAGTTGTAATGGAGAGTATTGATGATATGCAGTCGGACGAAGACGAACTAATGCAGCAGCATGTAAAATGGCATGTCCCCATGCTGAAATAGGTAACTTAGTTCTCATAAGCATAGGTCGAGCAATTAGTTGTAGACGCTTAATAAATGATTCTGCTAGACCATTTTGAGTGTGAACATGAGCAACTGGATGCTCAATATCAATACCTACTGATAAGCAATAAGCATCAAAAGTTTGGGAAGTAAATTCACCTGCCCCATCAAATCGAATAGACTTGATTGGAAATTCAGGAAAATGTGCACGTAATCTAATGATTTGGGCAAGAAGTCGTGCAAACGCAACGTTGCGAGTTGATAAAAGGCATACGTGCGACCATCTCGCAGATGCATCTATCAAAACCATAAAGTATTGAAATGGTCCACATCTAGGATGGATAGGACCACAAATATCACCTTGAATCCGTTGTAGGAAAGTTGGTGATTCAATCATGACCTTTGTCTGTGATGGTTTGAGGATTAACTTACCTAAAGAACAAGCATTACAGGTAAAATCTTTGGACAACAGAATCTTCTGGTTCTGTAGTAGATGTCCTTGTGAGTTCTGAATTATTCTACCCATCATGGTAGACCCTGGATGTCCAAGTCGATCATGCCAGAGAAGAAATGCTTTTGGATCATTGAACTTCTGGTTCATGATGGCATAAGATTCAACCATTCTAATTATTGTATGATACAACCCAGAAGGAAGAGCTGGTAGCTTTTCTAGTATGTGTTTCTGGCACGAGATAGTTGAAGTAATGCATAGGTATTCTATATGATGTTCATTGATTGTCTCAAGGTGGTATCCATTACAACGGATATCTTTAAAACTCAAGAGATTTCTTTTGGATTTGGATGAATATAATGCATCATTAATATGAAGTTTTGTACCACCTGGCAATATGATGCTGGCTCTACCGGAGCCTTCAATCAAACTAGTCGTACCAATTATGGTAGTCACATTAGCCTCAAGTAATCTCAGGGTTGTAAAATACTTATTGTCACGAAGAATTGTGTGTGTTGTTGCACTGTCTACTAGACATATATCCTCACCATCTATCATGTGATTGGGTATGCCTTTACTTCTGCATTCCATATCCTTTCATGTACAAATAAAATAAATAATAAGAATAAAGTAATGATCACACACACAATACATATGGATATATATAGATAAAAAGAAAATACAAACATTAATAAGCAAATACATATCATAAAAGGAAAGTACAAACATTAACAAGCAAATCAAATAAAATACAACAAACTTTATTTGGTGAAAACATGTTAATTACCCAAAAACTGAACCAAGTCACCACCTTCAAAATCATAAAAAGGATCAGATAATTCCAAGTGGGTATTCTCCAAAGGATCACTGTTACAGCTGAAATTCATTTCAACCTTAGCTTCAGGCTTTTTGATAGAAGACTGGTAAAGATCTGCAAGATGTTTTGCAGTTCGACAAATACGAGACCAATGCCCATGCATACCACAACGATAGCAGATTTCTTCATAATTTTTACGAGGTTTATTCTGCAAACCTTTTCCTTTTTCTTGCTTCGTTTCTGTATCGTTCAACTTCTGGTGATTCGATCCAGTATCGTTCCACTTCTGGTGGTTCGATTTATTTTTATCCGTATTTTCCCACCTCCGGTGGTACGGTGCATGTCTGAAATTATTATGACCGCCTCGTTTACCATATCGACCATTCTTACCACGCCCATATCTACGTCCAGAAAAAGACGTTGCATGTGCTTCAGGCAGTGATGCAGAACCTGTTGGACGGGCTGCATGGTTTCTTAATAATAACTCGTTATTTTGTTCGGCTACGAGAAGACACGATATTAATTCAGAATATTTCTTGAATCGACGCTCTCGATACTGCTGCTGCAGGAGCACATTCGAGGCATGAAAAGTTGTGAAAGTCTTCTCTAGCAACTGTTCTTCAGTGACAGTCACACCACACAATTTCAGTTGTGAGGTGATTTTAAACAAAGCAGAGTTATATTCTGTCACAGATTTAAAATCTTGCAACCGCAGGTTTAACCAGCTGTGTTGAGCATTTGGGAGTATGACCAACTTCAGGTGATCATATCTATCGTTTAAATTGTTCCAAAGGGTCAATGGATCTTTAACAGTTAAATATTCAGATTTTAAACTCTCACAAAGATGATGACGGAGAAATATCAAAGCTGTTGCACGACTCTGCAGGGTCGCAATATTACCTTCTTTTATAGTATCTCCGAGGTCCTTAGCTTGAAGGCTAAGTTCAGCATCAAGTACCCATGAAAGGTAATTATTTCCAGAAAGATCTAGAGCCTCAAATTCAAGTTTAGTTAAATTAGACATAATTATAATATCAAAATAACAACTATACCTTTGATGATTGTATCTTCAAAAACCCACTCTTGTCGCCGAAAACTTGGTTTAGAACAATCGTGCTGATAACGTGTTATAAAACTACACAATTTATGGAAACCAAATGGTGTAATACTAGTATGTAAATATATATATCATGTAAAGGAAAGATTCACTCTTAATATCTCATAATCAACTTGATTTTCACTTGTATTACAATGGTTACAAATGGGGGGTATTTATAGGAGTAATGGAGGAGAAATACACATGGGCTGCCATAATATAATATGAGGCAGCCCATGTGGGCTGCTGCCCATATAGGCAGCTGCCTACTAGATGTGGGCAGCCACAATAATATATTAATAACAAAATTGTTGTCGACTTATTGAAGGATAAGAAGGGTGCAATCTCGTGGGAGAACGAAAGCTTTTTAAGAGATTGCAAATACATCGATCATTACATCTTTTGTTTTCTGGATTGTATATATGTAGATAGACTTGGTCACAAGGCAGCTGATTTGCTTGCTAAAACTGCTAGAAAGACATGTAGATCTTTAATCTGGAGTGACTATCCTCCTGTTCCCTACATTTGTAATTTTTGAAGACTATTTTTATGTAAGATATTAACTTTGTTTAATGAATGTTATTGAAACTTTCTTTTTAATAGTTTATTAGATTTAAGATTTTCTAATATCAACAAAAAAAATAAAAATAAAAAAAATATCTGAATGAGGTATTTCGTTGCCAAATTTTTCCAACAAAAAAGCTTCGTTGTCAAAAAAAAAAATGACAAAAAATGTTTTTGAAACTTGTAGAGACAAACCACTTTTTGTCATTGAAAACAATTTTTGCGACCAAACACTGTCGCTAATAATCGAAAAATATCATAACCAAAAAAGTTTCGAAATTCTAAGAATTTTTCGTGTCAAAGTTATTTAGTGAAAAAAAATTATCTTAGCGACGAAATATTGTCGTTGAAAATATTTTTTTGACACCAAAATATTTTGTCAGTGAAAATATTTTCTGAGATGGGAGTTATTTTGTCGTAGAAAATATTTTGGTGTAATAAATATTTTTTGAGACGAAAATATTTTTTTGTAATAAATATTTTTTGAGATGAAAATATTTTTTCGTAAAAAATATTTAACACGAAAATAATCTCGGTCGTTAAAAATAATTTTTGCAACGGTTTCCTTGACGAGGCTTCCTTGTTGATTTATTGAAGGATAAGGAGGGTGCAATCTGGAGAATGAAAGCTTTTTAAGAGATTGCAAATACATCCATCTTTATATCTTATGTTTTCTAGATTTTATATATGTAGATAGACTTGGTAACAAGGCAGCTGATTTGCTTGCTAAAACTGCTAGAAAGACATGTAGATCTTTAATCTGGAGTGACTATCCTCCTCACTTCCTTACATTTGTAATTTCTGAATACTTTTTTTTATGTAAGATATTAACTTTGTTTAATGAATGTTATTGAAACTTTCTTTCGTTTTAATAGTTTATTAGATTTAAGATTTCTAATATCAACAAAAAAAAAATCTGAATGAGGTATTTCTTTGCAAATTTTTTCCAGCAAAAAAGTTTCGTTGTCAAAAAAAATGACAACAAAATTGTTTTTGAAAATAAATCAAATTATAATGCTAAAACACTTGTAGCGACGAACCACTTTTTATCATTGAAAACCATTTTTGCGACCAAACACTTTGTCGCTAATAATCGAAAAATATCATCACCAAATTTTTTTCGAAATTCTAAGAATTTTTCGTGTCAGTTATTTAGTAAAAAAAATTATCTTTGCGACGAAATATTGTCGTTGAAAATATTTTTTGATACCAAAATATTTTGTCAGTGAAAATATTTTCTGAGACGAAGTTATTTTGTCGTAGAAAATATTTTGTCGTGATAAATATTTTTTGAGACGAAAATATTTTGTTGTAAAAAATATTTAACGAGAAAATAATCTTGGTTGTTAAAAATAATTTTTGCGACGGTTTTTAATTTTCGTCACCAAATAATTTCCTTGACGAGGCTTCCTTGTTGAATTATTGAAGGATAAGAAGGGTGCAATCTCGTGGGAGAATGAAAGCTTTTTAAGAGATTGCAAATACATCGATCTTTACATCTTTTGTTTTCTGGATTGTACATATGTAGATAGACTTGGTAACAAGGCAACTGATTTGCTTGTTAGAACTGCTAAAAAGACATGTAGATCTTTAATCTAGACTGACTATCCTCCTGAATTCCGTACTTTTGTAATTTCTGAAGACTTTTTTTATGTAAGATATTAACTTTGTTTAATATTAATAGTTTATTAGATTTAAGATTTTCTAATATCAATAAAAAAGTAAAAATAAAAAAATTAACTAAATAAGGTATTTCGTTGCCAAATTTTCCCAACAAAAAAATTTCGTTGTCAAAAAAAGAAGACACAAAAAATATTTTTGAAAATAAATCAAATTATAATGCTAAAATACTTGTAGTGACAAACCAGATTTTGTCATTGAAAGCCATTTTTGCGACCAAACACTTTGTCGCTAATAATCGAAAAATATCATCACCAAAAAAGTTTCGAAATTCTAAGAATTTTTTGTGTCAAAGTGATTTAGTCAAAAAAATTGTCTTAGCGATGAAATATTGTCGTTGAAAATATTTTTTTTGACACCAAAATATTTTGTCAGTGAAAATATTTTCTGAGACGGATTTATTTTGTCATTGAAAATATTTTTTGAGATGAAAATATTTTGTCGTAGTAAATATTTTTTGAGACGAAAATATTTTGTCGTAAAAAATATTTAACGAGAAAATAATCTTGTTAGTTAAAAATAATTTTTGTGGCGGTTTTTAATTTTCGTCACCAAATAGTTTCCTTAACAAGGCTTCCGCGACAAGTGCGCGACAAACTTTTTTCTGTCGTTAAATATTTTTTGTGACGAAAAAGTGGGATTTAGCGACAAAATTTTCTAAAAATTGGATAGTTACTAATTTAAAGATAATTGCTAGTACATTCTTTTTAGATAATGATAAATACTAAACCTTGATGAACAAGGAATAAATATAGACCATTAGATTAAAAACTACTAAATCCTAGCCATTAAAATGGTTTCAAAAACCTAAAATATTTAGGTTTCCTTAATTATCTAAAAGTTGTAGTATTTAATGTGAACCGTTAGATGGTTTAGGGTTTTAATCCTAGCCATCTAAAATAATTAAAATATTTATCCTCTAATGCTAAAATCGGCCTATATATATATATTTAGTTAGTTTAAATAAAAATAAAAGAGATAATTAGGAGTTAGAGATAGACTTGGTTTAAGATAGAGATAGGTTTAGAGTTAGGATTGGATTAGAACTAGTTTAAGGAGGTGGAGGGGGCTGGCCAAACCCTATAAATAGGGGGCCTGTCGTGCTGCCCTCTCCCACACCAAAACCCAACTTCAAAAG
>MVGT01004394.1:34181-71768 GCA_002174775.1 Macleaya cordata
ATTGGTTTTGATTTGATATGTAAACAAATTAAAAGAAAACAAACAGCAAAACTAGAATTTAAGAGAACATAATTTAAAAAGGTTGAAAATGATGAGAAGTATGATTAAGGGATCATTCGCCACCACTAAACATGATTTCCAAGATTTTATATATATCCTTTTGAAAATAACAATTCTGAGAAAATCATAAGTTCGATAGACTCTATCTCTTCTTATTTATTAGTTGAGTAAAACAAGCTCTTTACTCAACCCTTTTTACCAAACAACCTAGAACAAGCTCTCTAGGTTTAATTCAATGAAAGCACTCAACCAAAGGAGATAAGAATTGAATCAAGCATAAACACAAATGCTGGTTTAATATCTTAAGTGTTAGTCCATATTGCAATCGAAAGAAAATATCCCATAATCCTTGAAAGCAAATTGCTACTTGAACTTAGAAAGACTTAGCTATTACGTACCAAATTCTTCCAAGTCAGGACCAAATAAACTAACCTAATCACTTAGTTGTACACCTAAGCAAATAAGAAAGCTATTCTAGCAATTAGGCACAATGGATTAAACAAACAATCAAAAGGAATTGAGAAACTACTGAAATGTATTAATCAAAGAATCATGTTCAGGGTTTAAGAAATCACCCTCAATCAACAAATTAAACTAATACCATGATAAATAAATACCCAGAATCAAATCCATACAGAAAACTAACAAAAAAAAGAAAAAAAAGTACACTTAGGGAGAGATGGGTTGCGAGACAGTGGATGGTGAAGAAGAACAACAACACCAGCTGTAGCACAATGCAAGAACACCTAAAATAGAAGCAGCAACAACTATGTTCTGTGCGTGAAGAAGAAGGTCAAGAACAACAGCATTCTCGCTCTCTTGTGCATTAAAGACCAAGAAGAACAGCAACTGCTCTCCAGTTCGTGTGTAGAAGAAGAAAAAGAAGTCATAGTAGCATCATCAACCGTTTTAATTTGTGAGATAAAGAAGAAGAAAACAAGCGGCAGCTGTTTTCTCTCTTGGGCGTCCACAAGAAGTAGCAGCAGCAACAACCTCTTTTTCCCTCAAAATACGCCCAAACAAAACCCCTAGCAGCTGCCGTCCTATTTTCTCCTCTTAAAATATAACCTCCTAACTCCCCACACTAGAAGCTGCTCTCTCTCCAAAAGAGGAAAAGAAAACAAATATATAGAATAACCTAAAACCCGATCGCCAAACTCACTCCCTGCCGACTTACAAATTAAGTTTCCAAATTGTAAAGGAATCTAATTAGTGGGTCCCACTTGATAGAATAATATTTGGTTTTTAATGGGTCCACCATCCCTTATGATGATATGATGGGAATCAACTATTTGATGACATCATGCTGATGTCATCAGTTAACTTTATTACAAATTAAATAATAGAAGCCCTTATAATCTTCCTGCAAGTGCCTTCATCAATTAGTAACTTGACCGACTTCGCCAAATGTTATAATTTGCCGACTTTTCCGCATTTTGCCCAATCCACTCATATTCACTGCACACATCCAAAATACACTTATGTATTAAATGTAATATATGTGTGCTTATCAAATACCCCCAAACTTATATTTTGCTAGTCCTCGAGCAAAATAGAATAAAACCTAATGAAAACAATAAAGTCCTAACTCACTTTCGCAGGAATCGCGATTGCACTTAGCATGTGCAATAAGCCGTTAAACCCCTAGGTTACCCCTAGGTTACCCCTAGTGGACGAGTGTTGTCTCGTGAGGGTTTGCAGTTAATCTACCCACAAAATTATAAGTTCTCAAAATAAAATAGGGTCCACAATATTATTTTAGAAAAATTATGCAGTGAATCAGAAACTTAAGAAATTAACAATGGGATTTTTAACAAGCTAATAAACATGAATCAGTGTTCAGAACACTATCTGAAGGTTAAAAACCTTTCAAAAATACTCAAGTCTATGAGTTAGAAGTAAATAGCCAATAAGATTGCAATTTTAGTTCTGAGAAAGCCACAATCTTGATCACCTTCCTAATACATTTCGTCTCGACTTCAGCCTCACGGTTATACCCTTCAAAAATAAAATGTTCAGAATTGTTTCACTCTTATATGTGAGCATGAATCAAACACAAAACAAAGGACTCACATATATTGAAGAATGAACTATTTTCAGAGGATTGATTTCATAAAAAGGAATATCAATCACTACATTGAGGATGGGGATGCTCACTCAACTTCTCACCTAATTAACAATCTATCCTCTCTTTTCCTAATATCCAATAGGCTCCTTGAATATAGGATGGGTAAAATAGGATGAGTTATGATAGAAATGGTTGATGGGTGAAAAGTTTCTGAGAAGATAGGGGCCTTGAATCTTTAAGCTGGACACTTCTTGAATTTTACATCTTCACTTTTTCTTCAACTGTTTTTTAACTTGAACCATTCTGAATTTGACTTCTTCTTCTTTTTTTTTTCTTTATACTTTTTTTTTTCTTTCATCATTTTTTTTTGTAGAAGAAAAATCATCACTTCTTGTATGTAGAACTTGATCTTGGCATAACTCAGTTGAAGACATATAATGAATAAACACACACTGTCCTTTTTATTTTCTTTTCTTGATCATCCCTATACACTTCTCAGAAACAATGGATGAAAAATTGTTATGGTGTAGAGGTAATGGGGTGAAGGCTAAAAAAGTCACTAGTGGAAAGATGATAGACTTTTAAATGGTAATGAAGGTGAAACCTAATTGACCTATTATCATCTACCAAGTGAAGAGAGGTATGTCATGTATCATCTCAGACTATAAGATTAAGATTTTTGCAGTCTTGTCACCTTCAGTGGTTGAAAAATTATGGTACTCATGAGATCAATGAAAGTGCCGAAAAATAACTGTGAGATTGAGTATCTCTTCATTCTACTCAGAATTAGCGCAGAAGAGATCTCTCAATGGACAATGAAAGGCCAACAAACTCACACTAGGTAAATAAAAATAAGTCTCCACTAATGTGTAACGACCCAAAATAATTTAGTTGACCAGTCAATGTCAATCCGAGTCAATTAGAGTCTAATCCAACGCTTTGACTGTGAAACCAATTAATTATTAAAATAATTAAGGTTAGTGTTAAAATAATTCAACTTGGGATTAAATAATGAGTTTTTGTTCGGAGAATTATTTGAAGAATCTAACCGTACCAATTGATAGATCTCGAAAAGTATTGCATTTCGACTACTCACGCACGAAAATCGGACACCGTATGAGACAGATTCGAGGCCCGGAACACGATTTTGACCAGTACGAAAGGTATCCACGATTTTAATCACAATTTTGACAAATTGTGCTTTATTTAGACGCGTGTACACAGCTATATATATGTGTGATGTATTAAATGAAATTCTTATAGCTTTTGCCCTTTTGTGTATCTAATTATACATGTATGCTCATACAACAAAGAGTTTCTCTATATCTCATCCTTTAGTAAGTTAAATTAGAACTTCCTTTTCAATTCCATTGGAATTTATTAGAACATCAGTAGAGAGAGAGTGAGAGAGCTGAAGAGAGATGACGGGAGAGAAAGTGAAGAGAGAAGAAGAAAGAAAGAAAGAGAAAGAAAAGGACGGGAGTGAAGGAGAAGAAGAAAGAAGAAGGAAGGAGAAGAAGAAAAAGAAGAAAGGAAAGAAAGAAAGAAAGGGAGAAAGAGAGAGAGATGCCGAGAGAGAGAGAGAGAGAGATGTCGTGAGAAAGAGAGAGCCATGAGAGAGAGATGACGGTAGAGAGAGAAGAAAAAGAGGATGATGATGACGATGACGATGGGGAGATCGATTGGGCCGTGATTTTGTTGTTGGATGTAAAATTGGAAATCCCAAACCCTCAATTTATTATTCCTTTTGCTGAAATTGTTTTGAGTGAGTTAGAATTAGTGAATTTCCCTTATTTTCATAGATGACTGATTAGGTGTTCTAGGTTATAGATAATAGGTTAGTTGATTTCTTAGAGATAGTTTAAGCTCGGGTTGTATAACCAAGTAGCTATGTAGTTGATTAAATTAGTTTAAAGTAATTATATTTCAGATTATTTGGGTTTTGATTTTGAAGAATTATGATTATTTGTAGCTGGAATTAATTGAATAGAAATTCCTAATTCCTCGATTTTATGGGGAATTCAAGAAAAATCAGATTTCCAAGCTTGAGAATTTTGGAAACCCTCAACTTTAAGATGATCCCTAATAATTTCAGATTTTGGATGTTTAGAATTTATGGAAAAATTAGTTGTTAAACTTCGTTAGAAATTATGGAATTTAAGTTGAAATTATAAAACCTTTTTGTTGTTAGAGACTTATCTGTGATTATATTATTAGTATCTTGTAAAGCCCATATTCGATGTGGTAAGGTGTTTTCACAAATTATAGGTTTCTTAACCTTAATAGAGAATGATTAAAGGTACTTGGACCTTGTAGAGACTATTTAGGTTAGAGTTTAGATTATCAAATTGTTTTGTATGAGATTAATGCGAATAGTTAGGAATTCTGAAGTGAATTGAATATATTATTTACAGTTGGGAGTTTGTACTAGGACCAATGCATTGATTGGCGGCGAACAAAGCGATAAAGAGCTAGCCTCGCAGGAATTGAGGTAGGAACTTATAAATACTCTCTTGTAGCCATTAAAGTACTTTCAATGCTTTTGATAGGGTTTAGATTTGTATATCAAATGTAATTATTTTGCAAAGTATGCATGATTTATTTGTGATGTCCTATTGATGTGAAAATGATTCTCCAACAGTATAGTTTTACATAGTGATGTAAAACAGCAATAGTTATTTTTAAAATAAATAGATTTCTAACAATTATATATATGAATGAGTTATATACATATATAAATATATAGATGATTCTTTTCTTACTTATAGTTAAATAAACTATATTTTCAAAAGAATCGAGATTTAGTCGTTATCGAGCTTTGGGGATGGGTACATTTTCAAAACCAAATGGATTTTGGGGTTCTTATAATATATATATATATATATTTTACTTCCTTCTATATGCTGGGAGAAGTAGTTGTTTTGAGATGATGTGTGGGATGGAGGTTCCCAGTTGTTGGGTATGTGTTGGTGATTCCCTAGGTACGGGTTTTCCCCTGGAATATATACTATATATGTTATGCTGGGCTTTCCCCCGGCTATGATTATTACCGGCTTTCCCCGGATTATATTACGGGCTTTCCCCCGATTATCCGGCTTTCCCCGGATTATATTACCGGCTTCCCCGGAATAATATTAGATGGGAGATCACAACATATACATGGATGTTAGTTTTTATAGGAAAAAGTACTTTCTACTACTAAAACTTATAGTATTATAATATGTATTTTAAGGTGATCTGGAAAAAGATGTTGAATGCCTACATGTAACGCCCCGTACCCCAAAATAAGGGACATTACCATCAGTCTACAACGAGACTCAAATCCGGCAGAGTCTCCCCTGTAAACTGGACCTTTCGTCACCTAATAGACACAGTGCATATAAGAAATACGCAGTGGAGCAAATTTAAACAAGGATATGCACTAAAAATTTGCCACCCATTTTTTTTTCTCTCAACTCAACTAAAATCCCAACGATGTAGGACCAGGAGGAACCTGCAAATAACTACGACATTCAAATTACTCACTTATCATGGATATAACTGTGATATGATATATAGTTATGTTTGTTGTTTCCTGTCAAAATATATATAGTGGGAGAAGATAAAGTAGGAGTTGTTTTCATGTAAACAAAGTAACATCAGTCTCACAACTGAACCATAAAACAGTAGCCAAACATCCACTGTGACTGAAGAGAGGGAAACCTACATCAAAACCCAAAACCAGGAAATCCCTCGCCAAGAACCTCGTCACAGCGCCACTAAGGATCCTATCTCGATCCTCAAACGTCAACTGTAAAACTACGAAAATGATTGGGTGAGAAACTCAGTAGGTAGATCAACCATCCTAATACCATCACATGCAGCGATTTAATCCGATAACAAGTTAAAAGCATTTATAAAAGCAATGCATATTACATAGTCGATTGAAACATCAAAGAAAAACCTGCACTTTAACTTAAAAGACACACAACCTATATATATATATTACTATATATTATCACTAAGGTGAGCTTGTGCTATCCTCTCAACCAACTAAAATAATTTAGTCCACCCCTAATCTTGTTCATCCCTCTAATATTTTAAGGAACTCCTTTAACATCACCCTTTTTTTATGTGCTCTACATATGTAAGACTCCGAATTATTTTTTAGGTTAGGCCACACAATTTATGATAATATATTCTCAAAAAGATTTTAAAATATAAACATGTAAGGATATCTTATTGATAATTTAGTCTAACAAACACAATACAAAAATGGTTTGTTAGTTTTGTAAAAGTGATAGCACAAAATGGTTTATTGGTAGAGGTAGGAAAATATGACCTGCCCTGTCAATGCTATCCTAATCTGAGTAGCTAAGTCCGACTCTAAGTCACCCAACAAACAAGTCAGAGTTATAGTTGAGCAAGTCAAGATTAAAGTTTAGTAAGTCAGGATTAAGATTGAACATTTTTTACTTATTACCCATTACCCTTGTTAGGGTTAAGGTCAAACTGGACTCTTTACCTTATTTTTATATAAAAAAAAAGTACAACGATTTGACGACTGCAGACTAGACAAGGGCCCCCAACTNAACTTATTTACCATGAACATCAACTATATTTTTTTTTCTATCACCATTTACAAGCTATACAAAGAAAATCACCATAATCTCAACAAATTTTAAATCTCCACTTGCATGCATCAAAATGGGGGTAATTAGATCATAAAAACCCATGTATTCACATAAAATCTTCAACCCATCCATCTAACAATTTCTAAGGCATAATAAAATTTCATTTTCTTCAAAAACCCCAATTTACATCCCAAAAATTTTAAGATCTACAATATTTAGGTGCTAATTTCTCATCTTAACACAAAAATATTAGCCCATCTCATCCCCTCTTCCACCATTTAGCTCTAAATTCCAAGATCTACACTAGCATGCATGTTGAACAACAAAAAAAACCTAAGTCATTAGCTCATAAATTCAGCTGAAATGGGAGTGAAATGGTGAGGAAAACTTACCCAAGGAGAAATCCCTCTCTTCCTCTTCTCCTTTCTCCTCCTTCTTCCTTCTTCCTCCTCTTCTTTCTACTCCTTCTTCCTTCTTCTTCTTCTTCCTTCTTCCTTCTTCTTCTTCCTCTTCTTTTTCTTCTTCTCTGCTGGTCGGCGGCAGCAGCAGCTGCACCTCGCCGGCGGGGACAGCAGCTGCTGCTGCTGCTGTCTCCTTCTTCTTCCTCCTCAAACAGCTCCTCTCCTCTCCCTTATCTTTTCTCCCCTCTCTCTCTCTCTCCCACGATTTTCTCTCCCTTTCCCTCAGCTCTCTCTCGTTTTCTCTCACTCTTTCTCTCACAGACTCTCTCTTATTCTCTCTTTCTTTCTTTCTTTCTGCGTTTTATTTTGTTGCTGTTTTATTTTGTTTTGTTTTGCTGCTACCTTTTTTCTTTTGTTTGTTCTTAATACTATTATTATTATTACTCATATTATTATCAGTATTAGATTTTTTTTGTTAGTGAGGTTTCACACTACACGAGCAAATCATTGAAGTTTTCCTAAAAATAATGAATTGTTTCATATTTTCATTATGTTTTCCTATCTCATGACAGGAATGGGACTCTCATGATATAGGAAAACTATTGAAATCTAGGTTATTCTATTTCTCTTTCTGGAAAACCCTGTTTGAATAGGTACATGTATGATTCTAGAAATGTCGAGGTTATATGCTGCCTAGATTAGGCGAAAACTTGAAGAGCGTAACAACTCCTGGATTATTTTAATGATCATTAAGATGTCTGCACGAGTCAAACGGCTGACCACCGCGACAACGGCTACATCGACAAATTATGGTCAAGGGTCCTCCTGAACCCAAATCATGAGCCAGCGTGCTTCTCACACCAACCGATAAATCAGCGTTCGGTCGGAAATCAGGAACTAATGATGGGGTTCCACATCGGTTAAGTTGGAACACGATTTTGCTCACTGACTAGGAGCTGAAACATCTAATCGTGGCCTCTTTACTCTAAGATGATTACATTACGCAGTATTATGATCGTGAGATGTTGTTAGTTATCTATACTTGTTAAAACCTGCATTGTCTTCAATTTATATTAGTGACTACCTGTTAGTATTATAAGTTCTCACTGGGCTTTTTGCTTAGGAAATCGATGAGAGAATGGGCGATTGGATGGTTGTGTCAATTGAGGAGGCAGGTATAGGGAGAGTATCTACCTTAGGTTTATTACACTTGAGGTGGTGTTATTATTCAGTTATGATGTAGTTATTTTTCCTTGCTTTGTATATATATTTTTGAACTATATGCTGTAAAATAAACGCATTTATGTTTATATTGTATCATTGACAAATCTTATCTATGTATTATTTTTTTTAAAAGCGAGAGATCGTTTTAGAGTTATGGTCTGGATCCAGCCTAGTGGATGACTAGGTATTTTATATAGATGAATAGGGTTGATTGGATACAATGAGATGATATGGATGAATGAAATTGATATAGAAATGTTATTTATGGATAAATCATCTCTTCTACAGGTTAATAACAGGTTTCAGACCCTGAAAATACAGGGGGAACTCTGGCAAATTTTTCGTTGGGCCTAACCGTATTTAGAGGTGATTAAAGTTCTGACAAACTAGATTAGCTCAACTCTGATTTAGGTTCATAAACCTCTATTTAGGTTTGTTTTAGTACTGTTTAATCACCTGGTGTAGTAAACCTAACGCCTTGAGATGCGATTCAATCTCCTAGAGATTTGAGTTTCAAATTGGGGCGTTATAGACATAGTATCAGAGCGCCACTAATAGATCTTTAATGGGAGCGCCAGAATTAGATCTTACATGGGAGCGCCAGTATTAGATCTTATATGGGAAAGCCAATACTAGATCCGAGTTGGGAGCAATGCTACTAATAGATTCGAGTTTGGAGGCAAATAAAAGACACTAAAATAAAACTCTTCAAGATTAAAAGACATGAAGATTAAATCTTATTATTACTTTATTGATTTCTATATGTGTATTTATTTATATGTTGGTGATTGTTTATATTTTCAGTAATATGTATTATTTGTTCTAGTTTAGATTGTAGATTATAACTCTTGATTTTAGTCGACTCTTGTAGTATTAGTATTTGGAGATACTTGTCCATATTACGGAGACATAAGAAGGATTTGAAAATTTATTGGATAATAGATATGGGGATGATACTGATTTGGATGATTATTGATAGATTGATTAACAACCCCTATCTATATTGATACGTACTCTTGTAGAGATTGAGTAGAATTATATATGGAAGATTATGAAGTTGAAGAATTATGTATTTAGAGATGTATTATTCATTGGTGACAACCAATAGTATATGTTTGTTATTGAAGATTGATATTGTATTTGATGAATTATAGGGTGCCTAATATTTTTGAAGATGTAACTTATGATCTAGGCACCATAATTGAGAAAAATAGGAGAGTAACATTTCAAGTACATTATGGACTTAATGGAAGGAATTTTTAAGAAATATCTTATGTTACTTTGTTATGGTGAAATTCTAAGAGTAGATAGTCTTGTATTATTGCATTTTAAGTTATCTAGCTAAGACCTAGATTGTAGTTGATTTAGCTTAGAGAAGTTGGAGTCATTGAGGATATTTATTTAGGCTAGATTGATGGAATTGTTATATATTGATGACTGTTATGACAGTGAAAGACATAAGTTGGCTATTATGCTCCTTAGAGTTTGTAGAGTGGTTAAAATGGCTTGGAATATTTAAGGTTATATGAATACATACTCAAAAAACAATAATACCTTTTCGACCGACCATTTTATAAAACGGCAGGGCTAGGGTTACAGAATTTGGTACAGAAAGCATAATTTACCGTGAGATTCATAACACTTTGGGATGGGGTGCGAATTACGAGGATATATGAAACATATTGACCATTGGATTAGCCTTATGTAGCTCAAGCATTTTCGTTTATAAAAGTGGTGCGAGATGATTATGTGGTAGGACTATTTTTCTGTCTTAAAAGTGTTTTGAAGGAGTTTTCAACTTACATAGTAGTGGAATCCACCCTGCCACATAAGCATGGGCACTACGTTTGTTAAATGGTCGGTCCAAACAGCACTGTTGAACAGAAAAAGCGGTCCAATCATTTCATTTATCCTCAGAGATTCAAGAATTTCAGGAAATCTGACACGAGAGATTTAGGGAGAGAAAGAAAAGTGAAACACGGAATCTGCAAAATTCATTCGAATTTGAAAGCCTGAAATTGAAATCGAGCGCTCGAGAATTCGACTACTAAAAAGAAATGATCAAAAAAGAAAACCGACTAGGGTTTGCAATTGCTAAATAAATCCTCAAATGGACAATCTCTGTTCATCTGTATTAGTTGCTCATTTGATTGTTTGTTCTTGAAATTGAGGAAAGATGAATGTGGTGAAATCGCAGGCGTGGCAGCCATGTAATAAGAAGAGATCTTGATTGATAAGATCAGAAGGCTAGAGAGAGAGAGAGAGAGAGAAAGGATTGATTTGTGTGATAAACGTCATGTCATCTCGCGGAAGGACTCGTGTTGGGAAGTACGAGTTGGGAAGAACACTGGGTGAGGGAACTTTTGCGAAGGTGAAGTTCGCTCGAAATGTGGAAAATGGAGAAGCTGTTGCAATTAAGATTCTCGATAAGGAGAAAATTTTTAAGCATAAGATGATCGCTCAGGTTTGTTTTCTTTAATTTGTTTGATTCTATTAAGATAAGTTAATTGCTAGTTAAAATCTTCAATTGATGATCCTGATTCAAACAGTTTTGATCCAAATGAAAACGAAAAAGAAGAAAATTTTGATTGAATTTGCAAAATTGTATTTTTTTTTTTTAATGAGATGTTATATAATCAACTCTGTTTTGTTATGTTCCATAATGATAGCTGTAAAAAGTTACAGTACTGAAGTTCTAGTTGATATTTCAATCCACTTAACAGTTAAAAGTTTCATTTTTCGTGTTTCGCAGATTAAACGTGAAATCTCAACAATGAAATTGATCAGACACCCAAATGTTGTCCGTTTGTATGAGGTAAGGTGGCATTTGAATTGTTTGTATGAATGTTTTGGTATGATCCTTGTTAGCAATCATCCATCCAAGTCATGTTTTATATGCAAAATTTACATTTTCTTCTTCTTCTTCTTAAAAAAAAAAACAGTAATAAACACCCACAAATTTCCAAAAAATTCATGAATTATACAGGAATTTACTCCCATATAATTTCCTAATTCTATAACTTTTTCTGTTTTCCTTGCGAATATTTTGTGAACAACTGGATGATCACTTGGCTTCTAATTGGAAACTATTTGATTTTGATCTGTGATCTTTCTGAATTGTTTTTGTTAGTGTAGGTTATGGCTAGCAAGACAAAGATATACATTGTTTTGGAATTTGTGACAGGTGGTGAACTCTTTGACAAAATTGTAAGCTATTCATTTGCCACTTTTTTTGTTGTGCTTCTCATCATTGGGAGAACTTATGGTATGAGAGTATGGGTGTATATTGTTCTGTGGTTTTTTATATTTGTTTCATGTTCCAGGCCAGGAAAGGGAGGTTGAAGGAAGATGAAGCAAGAAAGTATTTTCAGCAACTTATAAATGCTGTGGATTACTGCCACAGCAGAGGGGTGTTCCATAGGGACCTGAAGGTGAGAAAATTATTGTCTTTGATGTTTCTGTTTTTCTTTTGTTATCACTCGAGAATCCTTTTCTTAATCAGTTGGGAGAAGATTCGAAACTGTTTCTTTTGTTTGCTTTTTATCATAGCCTGAGAATTTGCTGCTGGATGACAATGGAGTTCTTAAAGTCACAGATTTTGGATTGAGTGCTCTGCCTCAGCAAGTCCGTGTGAGTGTGATGGCATCCTGGCTCATGGATTAATATATTTTGATAAGGAAGTAGTTCTTTATTACTCCGAAGTCGTTTGAGTACAACAGATCATCAAAAATAAGATACAATTTGTTTGTAGTTTCTTCTTCCCAGCTACTCATCTTGATCCTTTTCCTGTATTTGAGATTTACATCCATGAATTGATCTTGAAAAATTTGATAGATTTAATCTTCGAATAAGAATTCAAATGAACTTCTTTAGGATTTATATTTCAGGAAGATGGGTTACTTCACACAACATGTGGGACACCGAATTATGTTGCCCCAGAGGTATCTTAGCTTCAAATACAATTTGAATTGCTGAATTAAGCTAGAATTTTCTTTGTTCTTTTTCAAACCCCAAATGTCTTTCTCCTCTATATTTTCTTTTCTAGGTGATCAACGACAAAGGTTATGATGGAGCTAAGGCAGATCTCTGGTCATGTGGTGTAATCCTTTTCGTCCTCATGGCAGGTTATCTGCCTTTTGAAGATTCAAACCTCATGTCATTATACAAAAAGGTGAGGTTTTTGGGTTATGAACATCATATAGTCTATGTTGCTTGCTAGAAGTCTTAACCAAAATAATGAATGTTCTTGCCTTTGGTGGAGCCATGATTCATTTGTGGCTTTTGGAAAAAGAAACACACAGTTCTTGATCTATATTTTTCAGACACTTCAATATCGGTGACATATCTTGATCCTTCCATGGTTCAAAATTTTGAAATTTTCATTTTGGTTTCCGTAGTTACTGTAAAGAAGCCAATTTGGTTTTTATCGGTATTTTTGTTACTGTTCATGTATCAGAATGTATCGATATTAGAAACTGTTAAGTGTTTATACCATAGTTTTAAATATCCCGATACGATACACGATACGTATCGTATCGCTAGAAAAAAGATACGATACTCAACGATATCTGCCATTTCAAAATATCGCGAGATTTTGCGATACGTATCGTGATATCTCAAAATATCCCAATATTTTGAGCATATTGTATCGCGATATTTCTGTTTAACTAAAAAAATACACCCTCCATTGTTCTAAAAAATTAAGAAACCCCCTTTGAACACCTGTGTTTATAAAAAATTACGTTAGTGTTATAAAAAGGAACATCATAATTGCACCCAACTTACTCACACCCCATATCTAATTTTGCACCTTATATGTGTATCTTACGATACAAGATATTCGATACGATATGCGTATCTTAAATTTGGGGTTCCGATACGCGATACGATATGCGATTTTAAAACTATGGTTTATACAACTATCTCATTGTAGCTGCTAAGCTAAGGATTTACACTTTAAATGCTCAAACCTTGATTTTTGTGGAGCGTATATCATTTGCAGATCTTTAAAGCCGAATATACTTGCCCTCCATGGTTCTCTTCAAATGCAAAGAAACTAATCAAAAAAATCCTCGATCCAAATCCATTGACGGTATGCCCGTTCCTTATATTTTTATTTGAACATCAGAGTGCATTTTGCTTGTTGAAATCAAATTATTCACATATTCACCCTCTTTGAATTACTCCTACTTAAATGTCTACCTAATTCTGTTTCCATGGATATACTGTACGTACCGACGGCGTCAAACAGAGAATTACTATTGCTGAACTCATAGAGAATGAATGGTTTAAGAAAGGGTACCAACCACCAAGCTTTCAACAAGAAGAGATTAATCTTGATGATGTGGATGCTATTTTCAATGAATCTGGGGTAAATTTTCTTGTATATTTCTATATATCAGATTAAGAAAATGTATAACAGATTGTTTTGCATGATCGAGTTAACAGCTGTAGGGGACACACCAGGATATATTAGTTATTGTTTTCTTTCTTGATACAGGAATCTGGAAATCTTGTTGTAGAGAGGCGGGAAGAAAGGCCGGTCATTATGAATGCGTTTGAACTCATCTCCACATCTCAGGGTCTCAATCTCAGCAACCTATTTGAAAAGCAGATGGTATGTTGTGGTTACTTATACTTCTTTAATCCAATGAAGCTTGGCATTTAAGGTGTTGGATGTCACAATCCTGGAAATATTATCATGCCAATATTCCATAGATTTTGTTGGAGATCTCACTACTGAAGGATGATCTTAACCCGAACAGTGAGTTTTTCTGAATCGTTCATTATTTCTTTGTTGGCCTTGGAGACACATTTGATAGATTGAAAGATTGTATCAAGTATCATCACCTGTTTTTTTTTTCTCCCAAACATTTTTACTCAACTTTGCTATTTGTGAAAACTGTGGAACTAAACCCTGGTTGAGAAAGTAAAGATAATGACAGTTCAAAAAAAAAAGAAGCAAGTGTGACTGTTTTTAGCATGTTTCAAAATTTTGAATGTTTGAAATGTTTCATTTCAATAGTTACCATAAAGAAACTATTTTGGTTTGTCTCACTTTTCTTTCTCTTTTTCTTTTTGTTGGTACTGTTATGCCTTGATTTTTCAATTAACATTTATTCATTCATAATGAGATCTTGCACATTGGTTATTAGTTCAAGAATAAGTAGATACAGAGCCAAGTATTATTGTAAATGCACGTACTTAGCCCTTTTTGTCTTGTATGGTCCTGGCGTCATGCTTAATAGAGCTAAAATTCATATGGTCACTAGGGACTTGTTAAAAGGGAAACTAGATTTACATCCAAACGCCCAGCCAATGAGATACTTTCTAAAATTGAAGAAGCCGCCACGCCTTTGGGATTTGATGTGAAGAAGAATAACTACAAGGTGCAGTGATCCTATGTCTCACAATTATTGTACTGTAAAATTTCCTTCTCTGTGGATCTCTTTATACAGTTTAGAATCAAAATTCTATCAGTAATAGAGTTTTATCGTCACCTTACTACATCTGATGAAATTCTTTTGGTTATGCGAATCAGATGAAGCTTCATGGAGCTAAGACCGGACGTAAGGGCCATCTATGTATTGCAACAGAGGTACTTCTCTACAGTTACTTACCATCTCCAAAGTAATATCAACTAGCAATTGAAAAATAAAAGGAAAATCAAACTATGAAATGGATTAATATTATATTTCCCGATTTATCCATGGATGTTAGCACTTTTGGTTCGTGATCTTGGTAAAATTCATTTTTTCTGAAAAGAAGGAATACAAGAAGTCACTAAAAATTGCAACTGGTTAAGTCGTTTTCAGAAATGAGTTTTCGAATGCAATGCTGAAAACAGCCAAAAATCTGAAAACCAAAAAAGTCGTTTCTAGTGTTTCCAATGAAATTTGTATCCATTCTCATAGTTACTCAAATTCGAAAACAGCTCTCGGGTTTAATACCAAAAGCTTTTGACATTCAAATAGAATACAACCGAGATTTTCTGATTGTATCCTAGTCTTTGAAAACTAGTTTTGAGATTGCAACCAAACTCGACCTAATTTCTCTCCCAAACTTTTTGCTCATAGGTTTTTGAGGTGGCGCCTTCATTGTACATGGTCGAGCTCCGTAAAGCTGGAGGAGATACCCTTGAATTTCACAAGGTATGATACTGCAATTTACGCAGTGCTTCATAATTAACATCCCACTTGAGAGATATTTTCCCTTCACTGGATATAGTTTTTTCAACTTAAATTTGATTTTGAAATATTCATTTTTGTCTTAAAAATAATAAGTTTTACAAGAACATCTCAACTGGTTTGGAAGATATCGTCTGGAACTCTGAAGAAGAAGAAGCAAAGAAAACAAACAGCGGTACGTATATGGTTACAATTACATAGTAGAAATCTTGCCCGTAAGACATATTTTTCAAAAGGAAACCCGTGACCAAAGGTGAGGAACTCTGCTTGTGATCAAACAGGTCCACCATTTTAACACCTACACTTGCAGGATTCTAGCATAGGAGAATCTCTCAAACAATAACTAAAATCCCAATATACAATGCTATAGCTGAGCGTAGAAGCCAGCTGAAGCTCAACCGAGCTTTGTTTTAGGCGGTGTCACTGGGCACTTGTTTACCTCCAAACGACCCAAACGAGAACCAATTTTCCCGGTTCCGATTCCACATATTTTAGTACTGAAACCGGAACTGTTAGTATTGTAACCCAGTCCCGGTTCTGGGTACTTTGATATCCAATGGAACAGAACCGAACTGATAGGAACTGGAACTGGCTCACAACTATTGATTTTTTTCTATTTACTTCAAGATTTTTTGCATATAGGAAATTAAAAAGAATGGGAACCTAAATGCCAAAAACCAACCTGAACCAGAACCGATTATTCCATTTCTGGTTTCACCTATTTGAGTACCGGAACCGAAATTGACTTATTTAATAGGTTCTTGTTTCGGGTAGTTCAATAACAGAAGCGGAATCAAAAAGTTGACACCCCTAGCTTGACCAAGGCTTTTGCTACTTTGATCCCTGGGTGAGGTTTGGGTCTACTATCCTATTCAGTTAGTTTGATGTTTTTATAGATAGGTCTGGTAAATTTGATTATATCTATTATCTATTATAATATACTATAGGAGAAGCCTTGGGTTAACAAAACCCTCTCTCTTAGGTGTGGGTTAAAAAAACTTACATTATGAACATATGGCCTAATCTATTATCTATTATTGGGTTAATAAAAGTGGGTTAAAAAAACCTACTTTATAAACATAAATTCAAATTCTAAAACAACTAAATTTTTTAATTATTTAATAAAAAATTTAAATTTTTTTTTTTTTGAAAAAAAGCCCTGTGCCTTGCACGGGATATGGAGGCTAGTATATATAAAGCTCAAATCATTTTTGTTACGTGAAATATTTCTTCAAATTCCAGTTTTCTATAAATTTTCTTAAAATTTGGAAACTCTCTTTCTGGCAGTTTTAATAAATACAAATTTCTTGAAGAAAAAAAATAACAAATATTATCATAAAAAGAAAAATAAATGACAAACAATAAAAATAAAATTTAGTCCACCAAATTTTATATGAGTCTATTTAGTCCAAAAATAAAATTTAGTCCACCAAAAGGCCCAAAATGAATTTTTTTTTTTCAGTCTGTTTAGTCCACCAAATTTTATGAGTCTATTTAGTCTAAAAATAAAATTTGAACAGATCTACCCTTTAATTAATTTATTTTTTAGATCTGCCCTTTCACCTATTCTTCCCTTCTTGATTTCTTTCAATCTCTTCAGTTGTTTCACCATGTACAACCCCACTTTACCCTTCTCTCTCTCTCTCTTGCGATAAATCCCTGATAGTTAGTTACCCTAGTTAATTAATTAAGGGGAGTCGAACATAGTACTCCAACCTCCAAGTTGAAGAAGAGGGTTCATGGTGCCAAACATTGGCTCGAATCCAATATCCTTCAAGATATCTCTGCTCATCAGATCCTACAATTTGAGGAAGAGAATAAGAGAGAAATGGGAAAAGATCTGATTAGGAAAAAAAAAGAAAGGAGAAAGAGAGAAAAGAAGGAAAAGAGAGGATAGAGAGAGAAGAGAGGGACCTAAGAGAAAGAGAAAAGAAAGGAAAGAGAAGGAAGAAGAAAAGAAGAGAAAGAGATAGAAGATAGACGAAGAAAAATTCAACATAGATCTATGCAAAAACGTTTTTGCATGAATGATCCATGCAAAAACGTTTTTGCATGAATTATGCAAAAATATTTTTGCAGGAACGATGCAAAATCATGTTTCACAGATGATTTAGCATAGATCTATGCAAAAACATGTTTCACAGATGATTTAGCATAGATCTATGCAAAAATATTTCACATAATGATTTAGCATATGCAAAAATATTTTTGCATGAACTCATGCAAAAACGTTTTTGCATAAATTTTATGATTTTTTTTTCGAAAACCATTCTTGACCGGTTTAGTTTCAAAGACCTCAAAAAGTGCTTTCTAAATATATGAATTGTCAAAATCCGAATTTTAGTTGAAGAGATATAACATTTTAAAGTTTAAAAATAAAAAAGATAATTATATTTCTCTCTCATACAGCCGTACAAGTTTGAAAAAGACAAAAAAGTAATTGACAAATATAATAAGGGTAAAACAGGAACATTAAAAAAAATGTAATAAGGGTAAAACAGGAACAAAAAAGTAATTGACAAATATAATAAGGGATGGACTAAATAGATTTAGAAAAGTTTAAAAAGGACTAAACAGATTTAAAAAGCTTTAAAAAAGATATTTCAGTTTTATTAAAAATCTTGTGTACTAAATGGATTAAAAAAATTATATATTGGATGTTTTGGCCGTTATCCCTAAAAATTAAAGCTAAATATTTTTAATAAAAAACCTGTGCAAAACACGAGCGTATAGAAGCTCGTAGGAAAATGATTTCACAAGCCGCAGTTTAAAATAGTTTTAAACCCGACCCATATTACAACGCTGGATGTTTTGGCACTAAACTCCATGTACTAACGAAGTGAAGAACATCAACGGTGGAGTATGAGTGGGGCTTAAAACATTTTTTAAGCTCGGCCTTATGAGATCGAGACTCAAACTAAATCATTTTTTAAGTTAAATTTGACTTTTAAGCCCTCATCAAAAGTGAAATAAGTTTCTCGTTTTGGATTCATCTTCCTTTTTCGCAGGTGTTGCTGGGCCATCTTGATTATTTACAAACCATTCAACTGTCAATTATGTTATATATATATATATATATATATACATTGGGGTTGGATGGCTGATCATTCTTTACTGCTTTGTAGGGAGGGATACAAATGGTACATTATTTTTGTTTTGTTTTGAATGGTGGGATTCATTTACAATGTTTTTTATTTGTGCCCATTAAGAGGTGTATCTGGATGTGCAATGTGATTTGGCTTTTGGCTTAGTAAGAAACAGTGTAATTCTACCTAATGCGCGAAATGCACCCATTCCTGTCATGGTGTTGGTTTGTTCCAAAGAAACGCATACGTTAGAGTAATACCCATTTAAAAGAAGCGCATACGTTAGCCATTTATTGAGGTTAACCCTATACTATAATTCAATTCACAGTTGAGGTTAACATTTAGGTTCAAGTTCAGTTTTAAAGAAAAAAAAACAAGAACTTAACGAACATTAGAAAAAGTACTCACGAAACTATTAAAATAGAGTATTGAAGTTCGCATTTGGGTTCAAATACAAAGAAACCAAAACGAAAATTTACCAAATGTTCAAAAACTTCAGCAAATTGTTTTTTTTTTTTTTCTTCAATTAATCATATTTAGGCAAAAGAAGTGACAGAGAAGGTGAACAAATGCTGATCGTTGGTATATGGATTAACTGATTAAGCTCTTGAAAACCAACTCCGATTTCTTTCGAATCCTCAAAGGGTGAATCCATTTCTCTCCATGGTCCCGCGATGTGGATAGGGGGTTACTGGTCTGAGGTAATCGACTTCTGAGTTGATATGGATCGGCGAGAATAAAACTTTTTAGTTTAAGATTTTCTTGAGGGACTCTCCGGTTTCTGTATTATAGAAAGATCTAGAGGTTTTATCAAACGTGAAGCGCGTGAGTTGACTGTCCATCCTTCCCATACGTGTAAGGGCCACTTCCTGTCTCCTGCCTTTGCTGTTGTGGGATGTCCAAATGCGCTACGTGTGTTACTCTCCACACGCGTTTTTTGCGCACCTCCCACATGCGCTAGAAAGCCCTTGGATCGACTTTATATGACACCACCGACAAGTTTAAACTAAGTGTAAATAAATAAATAAGGTCACATGACACACAATCAACATTTAAATTTTTTTTTAAATTAAAAAATAAAAATAAAATAAAAGGTGAGGACGTTACTACAAGTTGGCAGCTGTAGCAACGGTTCTCCTTATTGGGCGGCTCCCATTCTCTCATTTTCTCTCTCTTAATTTTACTAATTATTTAAACAGTTAAGGGGCTCACTCCAAGCCATACTGTAGCAAGGAGGAGCCCCTTATATAGTAATGTAAAAGATATAAGTCTAAAGGCAGCGCTATGAATAATTCATATTATGTAGGGATGACAACGGGGCGGGGCGGGGTCGGATTTGCCTCCCCCATCCCCGTCCCCATCACTATTCGGGGTGGGGCGGGGCGAGGATTGTGAATCCTCTATAGGAGTCGGGTTCCCCACGTGTCCCCATTTCCACCTCAAATCACATCTCTAGAAAAAAAATTCAACAAATTTATATTTAAAGTAATATTTTTAAAAGTTAAAATTAATAAAATACAATAAATAATGTAAAAATAATTGACATACATATATATTTATATAATAAAAATAAGTATACAAATAAATATATAGATAATTTTATAATTAATTATATATATTTACTAAACGGGGCGGGGATGGTGTAACGCCCCGTACCCCAAAATAAGGGATATTACCATCAGTCTACAACGAGACTCAAATCCGACAAAGTCTCCCCTGTAAATTGGACATTTTGTCACCTGATAAACAAAGTGCATACAATAAATATATACAGCGGAAGCAAAAGAAGCTAAAGGTATGCACAAAATTGCCACCCATTTTTTTTCTCAACTGAAATCCCAACGGTGTAGGACCAGGAGGGACCTGTCAAGACAACATTGTCTAAAATGATCCCATCCTCTAAGTCACCTGCAGTATAACTATAACATTCAATCTTTCACTTAACATGGATATATTTGTGATATAATATATAGTTATGTTTGTTGTTTCCTGTCAAAATATATATAGCGAGAAAAGATGAAGAAAAAATCGCATTCATATAAATAAAAGTAACATAAGGCTCACAACCAAGCAATAAAACATAAGTCTCAAAGTAAAAGAACATATGTAATAAGTCATCCACTATGACTGAAGAGAGGGAGACCTACATCCACCACAAAATAAGGAATCCCTCGCCCAGTAAACCACGTCACAGCGCCACTAAGGATCCTAACTCGATCCTCAAACGTCACCTGTAAAACCACAAGAATAATTGGGTGAGAAACTCAGTAGGTAGATCAACCATCCTAATACCATCACATGCAGCGATTAATCCGATAAACAATTTAGAAATATTTATAAAGCAATGCATAACATATAGTTGATTAAAACATCAAAGAAAACCCTGCATATACATATACAAACAATAGTAGTGTACTTCTGCTAGCATAGCCAAGGAACACGATCGGGTTACCCCAGTCAGAATTATTTCAAGATCAGATACCAAGTGCGCACAATTTGACGACTGCAGACTAGACAAGGGCCCCCAACTAATCCAGAGAAGGTCCTCCGACAACCCTCCCTCGCGTCTAACACCCATCGGGCAGGCATGCGAACCTCAGCTAAACTAGCATGATCCACCATCCTTGTAGGAAGTCCTCAACCTTTCACAAGCTTACCTTAGTGAATATATATTCTCCTTCTTCCTCACGTTTTTGCTGTCCCTCCCTTTTTTTTCTTCTTCTTCTCCCTGCAGCAGCTGGAATGGCAGCTGCTGCTGTTCCTCTCTTCTTCTCCGGCGACCTCTCTCTCTCTCAGTCACTCTCTCTTTCTGCCTCTCTCTCTCTCCAGCGATCCCTCTCTCTCTCAGTCTCTCCCTCTCAGCCTCTCTCTTAGTCTCTCATGCATCTTTCTCTCTCAGCTCTCTCTCTCAGCCTCTCTCTCAGTCTCTCACGCGTCTCTCTCTCTCTCCCAGCTCTCTGTCGAGCTCCCTCTCTCTTCTTGTTTTCTTTCTTTTCTTTTTTTTTTCCTCTCAGCAAGGCTGCTGATTGGGGGAGAGGGTGGTGGCGGTTTAATTTTGGGTCACGGGCTGGGCAGCGGGTCAGGCCAGCCCGTGTCCCCCAAACCTAGCAAAAAAAATCCCTTTCTTTTTTTTTTCTCTGTGACAAGATTATACCTTCAAGGTGTAGAGTTCAATTCCAGAATTTGTAAATCTTCAAAGTACATCTCATTAATTAATTTTGTGCACAAGTATATAACCCACGAAAATTACAATAATACTCGCTGACTCATTGGGCTAAGTCACGGGGTCGATTTTACGGGGTCTCACAATCTTCTCCCCTTAAAAGAAATTTCGTCCTTGAAATTTGGGAAAATTACTGCATTTCAAAGTTCAAACTCTAATTTGTTCAGAGGCATTCGATGCTTCGATCCTCTTTAACTTTACTGCAGGTTGTCTAGGAACTTCAAAGGTCACTGTCTTTATATAACAACCAATGTGTGTGCATGATGTGCAAACAACCAATCCATCCTAAAATCAGATCGAAGTCTCAAATATCAAACAATATCAAGTTTACGCTCATTCCTATCTTACTATTTTTTGAACTACGCAGTCTCTACAGACTTTATGTGGCACTGAACACTTTCCTATAGGAACACTAGCTCCAAAATCTTCCCAATGAATTGAAACTGGTAAGTTTAGGGTTTCTACTAACTTAGTAGCAATGATTGAAGAGTAGAACCAAGGTCAAGTAACACAAATTCAGGCATCATATAACTTATTTTGGGTTGGTATTAAGGGTGTGAATAATGATAATCCCTCCCAATCCAAAAAGTTTCTTTATGGATGGACATTAAGAATGATTAGGAAGGATGCAGAGTGATGGTTCTAGTTTCTTTTCGCTTATGTGAGGTTAAATGAGGTTTCCTTTCAGCACTTTAGATGGTTACTTTTGTTGCCCCGAGTATAGTGGAGCTTATATTAAGGTTCAAGGCCAACTATGGTAACATTTTAAGACCTTAATTCAAAACCTAAGACATTTGGTTAGGTTCTCTAGACTCTTAGGAACTAAATGTAGTTATTATGGACTTTTGACTTAGAATGCCTAAGTTTAAGGTTCCAGAGGTTAACTGGTACTTGTTTTGCTTTGTTGTGGTTTAAGGTTCTAAATGATAGAACCTAATGGTTGTTTTTCTTTGTTTTTCTTCTCCAGATGGTGAGCCGAGTGTTGCTGACTCTCTGGGTGAGGAGGATCAGTTTCTGTACCACTAGAGGTAGGTGGTCAATTCATCTTAATAGCACCCAACCATTTTAATGTATGTTCAAACTAATATGTATGTATTTTCTTTGTATACACGGCATGGCATGTGATTATTGAATAACAACGAACTTATGATATGAAGAAAGCATTGAAAAACTGATTTTACTATGGAAAAAAATGCATGCTCGATTATATATCATGTTTATGAAATATTTCTCATGGATTGTGAACTTTTGTGACTTCAAATCTTCATATCATGACTTATGTGGACGAAATGATGGTTATGTTTGGAAAACCATATTTTACATGTGTAGATGAAACCGTGTTTGATATATTAAAAATCTTTGGAAGAGACGAGAATCTGTTTTATCGAGTGTTTTCTCGATGTGAAACCCAACTTTGAAAATGTGACAAAAAGGAATTTCTTCCGTGACCGCCTAAAGATGGTAGTGGCGTCTCACTACCGGGCTTGATAGGGTTCACGACGACACTGAGAACCGTGTATGCCTTAGGTGGACTGGTGCCTGTGTTACTTCCACTCGGATTCCCGCCCGAGCGATCTGTGTGTGTTGGCCGTCAGGGTTCCTCACCCTTACGGGAGTGGGTGAGTTGGTTTGCCAGGTCCCACAGTCTTGGGTGCGTGGGTTGGCCTGCCAGGGATCTTCACCTTTATGGGAGTGGGTGAGTTGGCTTGCCATGGTCCCGCACCCTATTGGTGAGCGAGTTGGCTTGCTAGGGATCCTCACCCTTACGAGGGTGGGTGAGTTCGCTTGCCATGGTTCCTCATCTTTAGGACCAGTTACACTTGTTGTATGTAGATTTCAAAAGAGAAGAATTTTAAAAGGGGATTCCTACAAAAAAAGGACTTTGGTTTTCAAAAAAAGGGTTCTTCCAAAATAGTTTTCGAACTTTAACTTAAAAGACACACAACCTATATATATCTACCACTATATATTATCACTAAGGTAAGCTGGTGAAAGGTTGGGGACTTTCTACAAGGATGGTGGATCATGCTTATCTAGATGTGGTACACCATCTGAGGCTTTGCTAGGTGTTTTTGTCTTCAGGGCGGTATGGGACGTCAGGGAGATAGGTACATCTAAGGAAGTCTGGGAAGTCACGATTATTTCCTGGTAAACCATGTTTGTTGGTGGTGTTGAGTAACTAATTTAGCTGAGGTTCGCATGCCTGCCCCATGGGTGTTAGACGTGAGGGAGGGTTGTCGTGGAACCTTCTCTGGATTAGCTGGGGGCCCTTGTCTAGTCTGCAGTCGTCAAATTATGCGCACTTAGTATCTGATCTTGAAATAATTCTGACTGGGGTAACCCAGTCGTGTTCCTTGGCTATGCTAGCAGAAGTACACTACTATTATTTGTTTATGTATATGCAGGGTTTTCTTTGATGTTTCAATCAACTATATGTTATGCATTGGTTTATAAATATTTCTAAATTGTTTATCGGATTAATCGCTGCATGTGATGGTATTAGGATGGTTGATCTACCTACTGAGTTTCTCACCCAATTATTCTCGCTGTTTTACAGTTGACGTTTGAGGATCGAGTTAGGATCCTTAGTGGTGCTGTGATGTGGTTTACTGGGCGAAGGATTCCTTATTTTGTGGCAGATGTAGGTCTCCATCTCTTCAGTCACAGTGGATGACTTATTACATATGTTCTTTTACTTTGAGACTTATGTTTTATGGCTTGGTTGTGAGCCTTATGTTACTTTTATTTATATGAATGCGACTTTTACTTCATCTTTTCTCGCTATATATATTTTGACAGGAAACAACAAACATAACTATATATTATATCACAAATATATCAATGTTAAGTGAAAGATTGAATGTCATAGTTATACTACAGGTGACTTAGAGGATGGGATAATTTTAGACAATGTTATCTTGACTGGTCCCTCCTGGTCCTACATTGTTGGGATTTCAGTTGAGAAAAAAAAATGGGTGGCAATTTTGTGCATACCTTTAGCTTCTTTTGCTTCCGCTGTGTATATTATTGTATGCACTATGTTTATCAGGTGACAAAAGGTCCAGTTTACAGGGGAGACTCTGCCGAATTTGAGTCTCGTTGTAGACTGATGGTAATGTCCCTTATTTTGGGGTACGAGGCGTTACAGATGGGGTGAGGAATGTGATCCCCGTCCCCGCCCCATCCCCGGGCGGAGATGGAATTTTCTCCCCATCCCCGCCCCATTAGGGGCGGATTCCCGCGGGGACCTTAATCCGTGGGGATTTTTGCCATCCCTAAGATTATGGATGAGATTTGTGTGGACCATTGTTTTGTTTCTACTAGAATATTTTGGAAGAAAATGCTGGATAATGGGACTCTTATCATATACCAAATCGGAAGAATGCTAGAAGTAGATTTGTAGCGATGGATCTGATTAGAGAAGGTAGTCGACACTACCTGCATCATCTGATCATTCCAGCCGGAAAATGTTTTGAAGGTTGGGATAGATTTATCGCGAGTCTCAAACTGCTGGTTAAGGGAAAATCGGGTCGACAATCTGACGGTTCTGTTCTGAATCGAAGGATTGATCGACAATCTGATGGCCCTATTCTGAATCGTAGGTTTGAGAAGCTAGAGGTGAGGGCCCCGGTAGAGGATTGGATGGAACATAAGCAGATGAACCAAGGAGACCATACCCTATTTACAGAATCTAAACAGAGGATTGTGGTTAGGAAATCCCAAGGTGTAGTTGAAGTTCATACGGAAGGGGACCAACCCTTTGGGAAATGGAGGAAGGCGGTAATATGCACAATCCAACCTCCACCTGAGGATTGGAGGATGCTTGAGGACAGGATTACGGCTTTCTTTGGTCTCGAACGGTGACCTGATATAAGGCCTTTCCGGTGGGACATGGGTGTTATCTTGCCAGAGAATGCTAAGGAAGCAGAGAAGATGCTTAATCAAGGATGTTTGGAGTTTCTGGTCGTATTCTATTTGAAAGTTGGTGGCCGGCGCCAAATAGGGTTATAAGAGCAAGGCTAGTCATACACCTCAAACCTACCAAAATTTGGTTTGGGTTTGAGGTATAGGGGTAGTGTAACGCCCCGTACCCCAAAACAAGGGACATTACAATAAGTCTACAACGAGACTCAAATCCGGCAGAGTCTCCCCTGTAAACTGGACCTTTTTTCACCTAATAAACACAGTGCATATAAAATATACACAGCGGAAGCAAAAGAAACTAAAGGTATGCACAAGAATTTGCCACCCATTTTTTTTTCTAAACTCAACTCAACTGAAATTCCAACGATGTAGGACCAGGAGGGACCTGTCAAGACAACATTGTCTAAGATTATCCCATCTTCTAAGTCACCTGCAAATAACTATGACATTCAATCTTTCACTTAACATGGATATATTTGTGATATGATATATAGTTATGTTTGTTGTTTCCTGTCAAAATATATATAGTGAGAGAAGATAGAGTAGAAGTCGCATTCATATAAAACAAAAGTAACGTAAAGCTCACAACCCGAGCCATAAAACATAAGTCTCAAAGAAAAAAGGACTAGAAGTAGGAAATCATCCACTGTGACTGAAGAGAGGGAGACCTACATCCACCACAAAATAAGGAATCCCTCGCTAAACAAACGTCGTCACAGCACCACTAAGGATCCTAACTCGATCCTCAAACGTCAACTGTAAAACCATGAGAATAATTGGGTGAGAAACTCAGTAGGTAGATCAACCATCCTAATATCATCACATGCAGCGATAATTCCCATAACATCTCGAAAGCATTTGTAAAAGCAATGCATATTATATAGTTGATTGAAACATCAAAGAAAATCCTGCATATACATATACAAACAATGGTAGTGTACTTCTACTAGCATAGCCAAGGAACACGACCAGGTTACCACAGTCAGAATTATTTCAAGATCGGATACTAAGCGCGCACAAATTGACGACTGCAGACTAAACAAGGGCCCCCAACTAATCCAGAGAAGGTTCCCCGACAACCTTCCCCCGCGTCTAACACCCATCGGGCAGGCATGCGAACCTCAGCTAAACTAGTTACTCAACACCACGAACAAACATAGTTTACCAGGAAATAATCGTGACTTCCCAGACTTCCCTATACCTGTCTCCCTGACGTCCCATACCCTGAAGACAAAAACACCTAGCAAAGTCTCAGATGTTGTACCACATCCGGATAAGCATGATCCACCATCCTTGTAGAGAGTCTCTAACCTTTCACAAGCTTACCTTAGTGATAACATATAATAGTATATATATATCTAGGTTGGGTGTCTTTTAAGTTAAGGTTCGAAAACTATTTTGGAAGAACCCTTTTTGAAAACCAAAATCCTTTTTGTAGAAATCCCCTTTTTTATAAATTTCTTCTCTTTTGAAATCTACATACAACAAATGTAATTGGCCCTAAGGATGAGGGACCATGGTAAACTAACTCACCCACCCTCGTAAGGGTAAGGTTCCCTGGTAAGCCAACCCACTCACCCATAGGGTGCGGGACCATGGCAAGCTAACTCACCCACCCCCGTAAGGGTGAGGATCCCTGGCAGGCCAACCCACACACCCAAGTCTGCGGGACCTGGCAAACCAACTCACCCACCCTCGTAAGGGTGAGGATCCCTGGCGGCCAACACACAAGATCACTCGGGCAGGAATCTGAGCGGAAGTAACACAGGCACAGTCCACCTAAGGCATACAGGGTTCCCTGTGTCGTCGTGAACCCTATTAAGCCCGGTAGTGAGACGCCATTACCGTCTTTAGGCGGTCACGGAGGAAATTGCTTTTGTCACATTTTCAAAGTTGGGTTTCACATCGAGAAAACACTCGATAAAACAGATTTTCGTCTCTTTCAAAGGTTTTCAATATATTAAACATGGTTTTTCAGACATAACCATCATTTCATCCACATAAATCGTGATCGTAAAGTTGAAGTCACTTTTGTTCACAAACCACGAGAAATATTTCATAAACATGATATAAAGTCAAGCATGCATATTTCCATATTAAAATCAGTTTCTCAATGCTTTCTTCATAACATAAGTTGTTGTTATCTATAAATTTCATGTTATGCCTTGCATACAAAAGTACATACATAACAGTTCAAAACATGCATTTAAAATGGTTGGGTGCTATTAAGATGAATTGACCACCTACCTCTAGCGGTACAGGAACTGATCCTCCTCACCCAGAGAGTCAGCAACACCCAGCTCACCAGCTGGAAGAGAAAATAAAGAAAACAACTGTTAGGTTTTGTAACCTAGAACCCAAAACTATAGAAAAAGTAAAACGAGCATAAATCAACCTTCAGAGTCTTAAACTCAGACATCATAAGTCAGAAAAGTCCACAAAGCCTATTTTAACTTTGTATGTCCCCATCCACTAGGCCTTGTTCAAGATGAAACCAAAATTCCATAACCCAATATCTTTACCAACATGAGGTTAACTAAGAATAGTCCCATAAGTCTTAGAAATCATCAAAATAAGAGGAATGCCCAACATATAATGTAAGCCCACAGAGTATTATCATGTCCATTCATGTGTCTTTTATCCTTTCTCCAAATAATAAGGCACATTCATCAAAATCCTCAAAACAACCCAAAAGTCTCATCCTAGATCTAGAGTTCATCATCAACTAGGGTTTTAAATTTCTCTTATGCTTTTCCATCATCCACCTCCATCAATTCAAGATTTAACTTAACAGTCCCAATTTCATTATTAAACTCATATTAAAAATAAATTTAAACTAAATCCTCAAACTTATTTTGTATAATTCTGAGTATGCAAGTTGTATTGGGCTATTTGCATAGTCTATTTTTAATCTAATTCATTTTTTTAAAGCTTGTATGCATTTCAAATTTGTATGTTCGATATTCAGTAAAGTATTGAAGTTTATGACAAACAAATTCAATTATAGGAACCCCTATAATGCAAATTCAACTGTTGCATGCAAATTTTATTTTGTATAGTAAAATTCGCGTGCTAACTTAGGCAGATATGAGTTTGCTTTGCTTCGTGAATGATTTTTTTTCTTCGAATTTGGCAGTCATGTCTAAGCTTGTTTTAAAGAACATCAAAAATACTTTCCAACCATATAAATTTTCTTAAAATCATATTTATATTTTAAAAGTTATAGCTATTTTAATATTAAAATTAATTTAAAAGTTGGATTTTCTCTCTCCGCCACCTGTCCAAAATAACAAGGTTTTTTCGTCTTTTTACGCTATATTAGGGCTTTTTCGTCTTTTTGGCTGGATTTTGTGGCGAGCGTGCGAAATCTTGATCTTTATTGACTAAATGCACAAGAAAAAAAGAGGCTGCTATTGGTCATCTAAATATGGGATTAGGGCAACTGTCAAACATGATCAAAGTTAGTATTTTAAGTTGACTTTATTATAACAATAACAAATAGATAAGGGCTATCAAATTTGTTTGGCTCTCTCTTGTTGAACATCATTTTTCAATCATCGGAGGTGGTGAGCATGGAAGATGATGAGTTATTTGATGTAAACCCATCAATGGAGGAGTTGTGCTCAAAAAATACTTTTGGAAAGGGTATTGGTTCTACTACTCATCCAAAAGAAGCTCAAACAAATCATTTTTCCGTAATTGGATCAGTCTTTGAGCTTTTTTTCAAGTTTTTTCGCATTTCCAATCGAAGATAATAAAACTTGGATTCGCGATATGTTCGCTTTTAACAGGGTGGACAATTCAGAAAGTTCACATACACGGGTGTGAACAATTCAAAAAGTTTGCATATAAGGGTATGAAGAATTCAACAAGTTTGCATACAAGTGTAGACGCTAAATTTTTGCACCCCATCAGCGTACCTCGGGATGCATGCTAAATATGGGACCCGCATAAAATGTGGTCAAAATTTGACTCGAATTGGCGTAGGATTAAGCGGGAAAGCGCGAAAATGCGAGTGGTGTACACACAATGGGGTGTCCCATACAACAAAAATTAATCCTTTTTTTGTCTTATTAGGTTAAAAGTTTTAAAAATAGGTTTTATTTTGTTGTGATTTGGTGTACCAAATTACCATACACACCACCCACCTTTTAAAAAGATGAAATCAATAGAAAGTCCACTACAACAGAGCAGCTTTTTTTGCGACGCTACCAAGCGTCGCAAGTAATCAAGAAGGCGTCACAAATACTTTCTTGCGACGTTTATAATTCCGTCGCTTAACTGTCGCAAATGATGGGGTCGCTGATAAAACTTTGCGATGGTCCGAACCGTCGCAAGTAATGCTATTATTTGCGACGCTTTATGCGTCGCAAATAATTTTCATTCATCGCAAGAACAATTCCGTCGCTAAAAAAATGATTTTTTTCTTTTTTAATATTTTTATTAGCGACGTCAACTTCCGTCGCTAATAATTATCAATTGCAACGTTTATAAACGTCGCTAATGAGTGCTTCATTAGCCACCGTTTTGAACGTCGCTAATGGGTGCATCATTAGCCACTGTTTATAAGTGTCGCTAATGAGTGCATCATTAGCCACGCTTACAAACGGCGCTAATGAAATGAATGCGGCATTAGCCAGCATCTTGGGCGTCGCTAATGAGTACGTTATTTGCTACGGTAGAAAGCATCGTTAAAGAGTACATTATTTGCTACGGTAGAAAGCGCCGCTAAAGAGTACATTTTTTTTTAATATTTTCCACGCTGCCTCTTTTTGGTTTGTTTTCCAGGCTTATAGCCTTGTTCATTAACCTGTCCAGTGTCTGCATATAAACCATTCACATACGTCCATATTCATTTAATTTACCAAACCATTCGCATACACATCCACATCCACATTCATTCATTCATTCGAATTTCAACTTCCATTCACAAAAAGACTTCCATTCCCAAAAAGACTTCACAATCATAACTACATATACAGTGTGTCAACATTAAACTCTAAAGTTTAAAAAAAAAAAAAAAAAAAATACATAAAAAAAAAAAGTGAACTATCTATCAACATATATCCAAAGGACTTTAAAGTTTTGATTGAACAAACTATATATGAGTCATCCCCTCAAAAATACTTTGAAGTTGTCTTACTTTCAAGTTCATCCCGACAAAATTCTAAGACCACAAAGCTAGGTTTCTTCTTCACAACTTCAAGTTCCCATCCAAAATGAGCTTCACATGCAAGGAAAGAAGAAAAAAAGAAAAGAAAACATATTAGAACCATGTTTGTGTTACTTAAAACAGAAGAAAATATGTAATTAATAACAATTTGTCTTGTAACTGGTCTATAATTGCAGCAGCAGTAAGATGTTTTACATGTGAGAACTACAATACCCTTGCCGAAATATAACCTGTTAATAGATGATGATGATGAAATGTTTATGAGATCACATATCTTAATTTCTTCACAAATATGGCCTGTTAATAACAAAAACTTATCAATAAATTTAATGGCAATTCAGCTAATAAGCAACACAATTCCTTGTGTTTCATCTCTTATCTTATGTTATAATGAGACCTTTAAACAACTCCTAGCTCCCCAACTTCCATTACAAATAAACAAATGATCGATAACGCATCAAGTTTTAACCAATCAACATCAGAACCTATTAAAACATACCAAGGATATATAACTATCAAAACGGAGAAGATTCAAGTACTAAACTAAATAGAACAAAACACAAAATGGGAAAAATAAAAAGTACATATATGAAATCACGACGGTGACCTATGATTCTTCCTCAACAACTTTCAGCTCTCTACATGGAATTCATCCATGAAAGATCTTACTAATAAGTGTTGTGAAATAAAGATGGGACCTTCGAGAAAAAAAAAATATATATATATATATACAACTAATCTTTCCTCCTTAAACTATCATTACTTAGTAACCATGAGCTCCCAACAAACATATTTGATCTATCTATTTCTATATTCTACTCCTACTAAATTACAACTTTGAGAGAAAAAAAAACACAGTTAGTTATAGAAAAAGATCAGCTTCAAAAATGATATTACTAGGTAATTATTTTATAACACCAAGACATTATAACTAAACTTTTAACATTTCTGAATTGGTCTATAGTTGCAGCTTTTTCCTACTCTGTGCATTCCTTATGCTTAAGGCACACAAATGGATGAAACCCCTAATATTCTATAAATAAGTGAGTACTCTCCAATGCATGTAAGTTGTGGGTGATCACACCTATAATCTCATGTATAAAATCGGTTCCATCAGACCCTCAGGAGGTCCAGGTCTACTCACTTCCTGTAGTTACATCATTACAGATACAACAACAACATCCTCATATTACTCCCACCAACAAATAACTTATCCAACCAACTACTCCAAACAGAGTACAACCCATGCAATGAGAATTTGAGAAGCATATAATACTAATTTGAAGCACTATAAGGTATAACCATTACTGGCCACATGCTATAGGAGTTGCTCATGTCACCAAAAGGGTTGAACCCATCACTTGCAAGGCCAAGACGGACATTGCGAGGATCATTGAAGAACCACTCATGCTCCTTGTCAAATTCTTCCCAAGCTTTAGAATCTGCAGGGTGCCTAAATACATTAGCCTCTAGAATGTGCTTTTCTTTGTGCCATCTTATATCTGCAGCAGTCATCCTTGACATAAACAATCTTTGAAGCCTTGGTTTTATTGGAAAATACCGTAAGACTTTTTGTGGTATTTTCTTACCCTTACCTTCAACAACTTTATACCTCGACTCACCACATACAGGACAATTCATAAGATTTTCATGTTCCTTCCAAAATAGCGCACAATCATATTTGCATGCATGTATTGGGATATAACCAAGCCTTAGTTTCCGCAGTAACATCTTCGCCTCGTAATATGACTTTGGGAGTGTCTCACCTACAGGCAATGCTGCTTTAATCAACTCAAGAACCATGTCGAACGATTTGTTACTCCAACAGTTTAATATCTTGAGATGAAGCAACTTCAACAGAAAATCCAACTTTGAAAACTTCTTGCAATCTGGATACAAAGGCTGAGTCGCTTCACACAAAAGACTGTCAAACGTATCTTGATTTCCATCACGCTCATTAGGACAACTGTTAAATTCTTCTGTTTCAACTGCATTTGCTGGTTCTATTTGTGTTGTTGTCCGTAAATCTTCAAGCATCTTTTGCAACCCATCAAATTGTTGTCCTTCATTACCAGAACCATTTTCAACAACATCATCATCAACATCATCATCATCATAGTCAAATAACACCTCAAAATCTTCACCATGATGTACCCATCGAGTGTAAGTCTTATCCATGCCATCTTTCCATAAATGCTCTTCAACCACATCAATGTGAACAAAAACCTGCTCTATTTTTGCAGTTTCTACATAGACACAGGATCCTATCCATAGCATCTTTATGACCGCGGGCCATATTCATAAATTCTCTAATACCATTTATATATTCAGGCCAGAACCTATTACGCAATTGCATCCAACTTTTATCCATATCTATTTCTAAATCAAGCTATATATATGCAGCACACACAATGTTTGTTAAGTCACATTAATAAAAAAAATAAAAGAAAATAATAAATTAAACAACATCCAATTAGCATATACAACTCAAACAAGTAGCCTTATTGTACTACTAATAGAACTGAAGTTGTAAACAACATTCTAGAACTTGTAAGTTGTAACTATAAATGCAGCACACACAAACAGTAAAAAAGCATGGCCCTTCTTTTAAAAGGCAACCCCAAACATTCAAACAAATCCAATTATTTGTTACGATCCGCCAATTTGGGTGTACTTACACCTACTATGGTTGCACTCACCATATTTTCATACGATTTTTATCATACAACGTATCCAACTTCAAAAAAAATTTGTTCAAGAAGCAGCTATGTTAAACAGATATACACATTAATCCCCAAAACCCAAACAAAAAGAATAAGTTAATGATCCACAACTTCATTTAAAAAAAAATTAATGATCCCCAAAACCTATTAAGTTCATTCACATCCTATAATATAAACAAAACACGAAGGGCCAAAGTTGTGAATGGATATAACAGTACTTTAACCTAGAATCAAGATGAACCAATCCTATTTTCTAGCTTCCGGTTAACATATTTGAGTACTATAATTGGAACTGCTAGGAATTGAAACCATTAGTACTACATGAGTTTTGGATACTTCAATAGGAGGGGATACTTGACCACGGGTCTTAAAAAGATTATTGTAGATTGCTATTTTCTGAGATCTTATATAATATATACTGACCCCCGACCCTGTTTACAGCACACTAAATAGTTTTATTCTTGAGACATATAACCTTATACCATTTAGTAAACATGTTTTTTTGTTATTTCATTGTTAAATATGACCTGATCCTCAACCATTTTATTTGTTCATCAGGCCTGAGCCAGGTATGTCTTTTGATAAGCCTGGGTGTTCCAGTTGGATCTATCATTGTTGGTTCAAAGAGCTTTATTGCCAAGGTGCTGATAATATTTTTGTATAACAACTAACAAAGGTATTCTCTCTGCAAAGATTGCTATTAATTCAATTGCCATCGTTTTAGGCTAAAATTCTCAGGAAACCTTAGGTGGTGGGATGAAACAATTTGGTATTCGATGTGCTGCAGCTTTTTTTGCATACTTGCATTGCAGGAGAATGTTGGAAAGCTTGAGGGTGAATAGGACACAGGAATAAGCCAAGATTTTTGCCATTTTTTTTTAATAAAACAGAGACAAAGCCCCAAGATTTTTTGAGGTTAGTATTCATTTTATTTACGTTAAATGATGCTAGTGTTGATCCTAGTTCCACTTGTCAATGCAATTATATATGGGATTGTTCAATATGATACAACCTGCTCCTCTCCTTAGTATCAGTTATATGTATGTATACACATACTTATGTATATGTTCATGGTTATGTGAATTTCTAATATTAGTAACAACTAGTGGGCATGCATATGCTTGAGCAAAAATGAAATAAAAATAGTGAGCATGCAGGCACTAATGACACTGAATTATTGCAGTGGTCTTAAGAAAAAGATTTATCATTTTTTCCTTTTTCTAAGAGAAAGGATTTCACATTGAGTTACATAATGAGGTCCATCTGCACATGCTATTTATTATTTACTAGCATGTTTTCTGGTTTAGTAATTATATGAAATTTGATTTTCTTGAGTGGACTGAATCAAACAAAGGCTTACTAGATAACGCTTCAGTCAAGAAAATACTGTAAGTATCTTTATACCAAAAGTTTACAATGTTGATTTCCAAAGTGAAGACAGTTAACAAAAGATGGGAAAATCAAGCAAGTCAAGGTATGCTACTTAGTACAACATTCTGTCTAATGCATTAATTAGCTACTTAGTACAACAAACAAAAATTAAGAACCCTAATTTAACCCAACAAACAAAAATTAAGAACCCTAATTTAACCCTAGATCGAGAGAGAGAGAGGGGGAGTGCTCCATACCTTCCTGCCGGCTTGTGTTGGTGTAGAAGATGACGGTTGTCCAAGGGAATGAAAATACCCTAATCTGAAGAAAAGAAAAAAATTTAGAACCCTAATTTAACCCAACAAACAAATTTAAGGATGAAAATACAATACCATAAATCAAACTGATTTAACTTCTCTTTCACCTGATTTAATCAAAATGATTTAATCTCTCTTACCGTCAGCTATGTAGGGGACGAACAAACAGAGAGTAGAGGGTGGAGCCGTGTAGGGGAGAGAATGAAAGAGAAAGAAGAGTGGAGGGTGAAGCCGTGTAGGGTACGTTGATTTTGGATTCTCAGAGCTTAATTACCTTTAGCTCTTCCCATCAAATAAAAAAAAATTTGGCTTTTAGAAGAGGGCGGGTTTTGACGCTCCTTTTTTTGGGTGCTTTAATTTGGGCTTGGATATTACCACCCAAATTAGTTGGGTGCTTTAGTTGGGTGCCATCTTCTTTATTTTGAGTGCGTATATTACCACCCAAATTAGTTAGGCCTTTCACAAATAAGTAATGTTGGGTGTAATTTGTTAAATACTTAACCTAATAGAACTATTAATCCCATCATGTTATTGATACACTTTATGTAGGTTCCATATGAAAATGATCTAAGGGTTAAATTTTGTGAGGATGATGTACATATTTTAGTCATATTAAAAATTATGTAAAAAGTTTTAAAATGCGCTAAGTGTTATATGATCGAATATGTTCTATATGGAGATGAGATCATCCTAACACAGTCGAATCATCTCCATGGAGATGATCATCATTATATAAAATTATAATGTCACTAAAACCTTTCGTTCACCCCTTGTACAAATGGACCCAAATACCCGCAAAATTTCGATCCACAAAAATTTTAATATTAAAAAATATTATTATTCTTTATTTCATTTTAAAATTTTAATATTAAAAAAATAAGAATTAGAATACTCGAGAAACACGCACATCACCGTGCCAATAATTTAACCCTACGAGGAGGCTCTGATACCCTAAAAAGTGTATCACTTAAATCCCTGCACTAAATATGATCGTAATTGAGTATGGTAGTAAGCAAAGGTCATTCCAACATAAGATTGTTCCTAATTTATTAGTTATTAACACAAAATAAACTGAAACTAACTAGAGATTAAAATAAAATTCAAAAACCTAATTAAACTGAATAGAAATAACTAAGACTATGTAGACACACTGAAGACACACTAAACACATTGCACGTAAAATTGGGGGGGATTGGCTTCGATTTTATATGTAAGCAAATTAGAGGAAAACCACTAGCTAAATTAGAATATAAGAAAAATAGAATATAAAAGGTTAAGTAAATATGATGAGAAATATGGTTAAGAGATCATTCGCCACCTCTAAACATGATTTATAGTTAATGATCAGATTTATCTTTCACTTTCCTTTGAAATTAATAACCCTAAGACAATCACAAGTTCGATTATCTCGATTCTTCTCCACTTTGTTGTTGAGTAAAACAAGCTCTTCACTCAATCTCTTTCCATTAAACAACCTAGAACAAGCTCTCTAAATTTAATTTAATGAAAGCAATAATCCAAGAAAGACATAGGTTAACTCAAGCAATAAACACACAAGCTCGGTTTATTTAACCTGAGTTATATTCCACTTGCAATCAAACGAAAATCTCCCATAATCGTNTCAAGCAATAAACACACAAGCTCGGTTTATTTAACCTGAGTTATATTCCACTTGCAATCAAACGAAAATCTCCCATAATCGTTGACAACAATTCGCTACTTTTGTTTAGAAATCTTGACAAAACGAATCAAAACCCTAAACTAGCAATTGAATAACCATCACATTCATCTAGTTGCGCACCTAAACAAACAAGACAGCAATTCATGAAACAATAATAACAGTGGAATATTAACAACTTCAAAAGAGAGATGAAAGGAAAAATCTGAAATTGATTAATGGTTAATCATGTTTAGGGTTTTGAAATTCACCCTTAACCAAATAAAGAAATCAGCTACACATGCTTGGAAGATTAACAAATAAATTCAGCAAACAAAACTAATTAAAAAGCAAAGGAAGAGAGGGGAGTTATGAGGTTGCAAACAAATAAGGTGTTGTTTGGCCCCTGTTTTGGGCGTGAATAACCACACAACAGCAGCACTTTTGGCGTGACAAAGAAGAAGTAGGGCAGCAACGCACTAGTAGATCCAACCCCCTTTTCTCCTATTTTGTTGAACAATAAAGCAGCAGCAGCACTTGTTTTGTGTGAAGGAGAAGAA
>MVGT01004396.1:386-20423 GCA_002174775.1 Macleaya cordata
GGTGGTGCCCCCACCACCGCCACCACCTCCCCAACCTGCTCCACCTATGGTTGGGAACCCTGGGCCACATGGGGATCATGCAGTTCTAAAGGACTTTAAGAGTTGGGGACCCCCTTCTTATGATGGAACACCGGATCCATCAAGGGCCGAAAAGTGGCTAAAGGACATCGAGAAGATATTCGACTTGCTCAGATGCACTGATGAGATAAAGGTTAGAATGGCCACTTACATGTTAGTTGACGATGCATGGGACTGGTGGAAGAGCACCTCGGGGTGGGTGAGCTAAAGGAGTTAATCCCTTTGTGTAGGGGGAGTTCTTTTTATTGATTTCTTTTGAAGGGTATAAACCTACGGGTTATATAAGAGTTACCATTGTTTTTTTCTTTTCTGTTTAATTCTTTAAAGAATATTGAGAATCTTAGAGAGGTAAACTATCTTCAGCAGCATTGTCTTCTTCTTAATTCTATTATTTGTTCTTGATTGAATGTTCTTCTACTAGAAACCTTTGATCAATCATCCTCACTGGAAATCAACTCATTCTAAAGCTCATAATCCATCATCCACGAACTAAAATCAATAGTTAAATGGACAGCTCAATCACTATTGATTTTCAATCTCTTAATGATGGGGTAACAAGTTCAAAAATGTGTTAATTTTCAAAAATTAGCCTTTAGATTATATACATCGGGTCGTACATGGACCTTGTCTATAACATGTCTAAGCATGTCTCCCAAGCCTAGCTAGCTCAAAGATTAATTATTGTTCCCTTGTCATGGCCACGTAGGTCCCACATAAAGCCCACATAGAGATGATCTAGACTCTAGAGGGTGATTTAGCGAATTGCTTACAAGTCAAAGATTTTGTCGTTCATAGGGTGGCATTGTAGCAACACCTTTATGTATGTTTGGATGATCGAAATGAAATGAATGCGATTTTCTTTTAATGTTCGGTTAGTTTTTCTGAACCTAGAATCCTATTCTTTAAGAATGCGATTCCCCAAAACTTTACTTAAAATGAGAAAAAAGTAAAAGAATAGTATAGCAAACTCAAGAAAGGAAGTGGTTTTGTGATTCCCATTCTTTAAAAGTATTACTCTATATTTAAACTGTATAGATCCAAAAATAATACCTACACCCGAACTTAGTTAAATAGAGGAAATTCATCCCTTGATGAAATATCCTTTATATTTAAGATTTGGTAAAATTAAGGAAGATTGAGTGGGTTAGGATTTACCCCCACACTGATTATTAGGTAATCTTCTAAAACCAAATTGTCGACCGAACTTTTAAAAAAAATTTCCCTTTATTTTGTTTGTTTGTGAAAGATTCGAAACCCCAAATGTAATGCCTGGACTTAAGAAAAAGAAAAACTTTTCCTACTGAAATTTATATTATGTATCAATACTGAATTCAAAATCCAATGTGAATTATGAATTTGTAAGGTCCTCATTGAACTGTAGGCTCTAGATAAAAAAATATCATACAATACAACTTCAATAAAACAATAATCTCATTAAATTTATAAATTTTGTCAGTCTCAACTTGAGTCAAAGAGATAAATTAATATTTTCGCTAAATTTATAAGATAATATTTGTTATAAGTTACCTTTTGGCTCAGCTATTACATAAATTAGTAATTTACCTTTTTGAAACCGACTATAGTGCCTATCAAAGCATAAATACAATGTTATTTGCTATTTGTTTAAATTTATATTCGATCAGATCTCATCTCGAATATTTTGTAAGGCCCTAAGAAAGTTTGATGTATTTTTCTTACATTGTAAGAGGAAATCACTAAGCATCATTGTTGTCTTGATTGCTTCTTTACAAGAATAGGTTATATAAAATAACTATCATCCTCAATTTTATCATCTTGATATTGCCTTGTAACACTCTCAACATCTTCTCGTTAGTCATCAAAATCATTGAATTTGTGTCGTTTGCATTCGAATAGTTAAAGAGGTAGTCCATATTCATTTGATTACGATAAGAAGCCGTTATACTAGATAACTATAACAAAGAATCTAGTTTTTGCACTAAGATAAATAAAATAAAATATATAAAAAGAAAAAAAAGAAATGTAGAAGAAAATATAGTATCTATGAAGAATAATCACTTATTTTGAAAAAATCAAATGGTGTTATGTAATGACAAGTGGTTGTCCACTATAAGGACACTAAGCCACTTATCTTGGTGAGTCACCTATTAGGTGTCACCATTCTAAGGTAGAGGATGCCACCATTTGGCACATGCCATGACATGTGTCACTCACATAGGCAGCCTCCCTACCTATAAATAGGTAATACTTGTTATTTTGAATCAACTTGTAAGAAGTAAAAGCAAGCTCTAGTGAATGATACTAAGCCTTCTCCCTACTTCTCTCTATTGTTTATATTTTAGTACTTACACTATTTGTCCTCTACAATTAGTGTAGTTAGTTTCTATAACATGTTATCAGCACGACGACTCTAGCTAAATATTTACGACAAAAATGGAGATTTTGAAGATATAATCAACTACAAGTTTTTCTACTTCGGTGATCAACTTCAGGTTCTTAGATACTTTATAAAATATAGAGGTATAATCGTTATTTTTTATATTTGATTATGTCGAATCTAATGAAACTTGAATTTGAAGCTTTAAATCTTTCCGGATTCAATTACCTTTCTTGGGTACTTGATGTCGAACTTTCTCTTTAATCTAAAGACCTCGCAGAAACTATAAAGGACGAAAATCATACGACCCTGCAGAGTCGCGCAACAGCATTAATTTTCCTTCGTCATCATCTCTGTGAGAGTCTGATATATGAATATTTAACTGTAAAAGATCCACGAATCTTTTGGAAAAATCTGAAAGAAAGGTATGATCACCTGAAATTAGCAATCTCTACAATGCCCAAAACAGCTGGTTAAACCTGCGTTTGCAGGATTTCAAATCAGTGACAGAATAAAACTCCGCATTATTTAAAATCACCTCACAGCTGAAATTGTGTGGTGTGACTGTCACCACGAATTTGCTCCTGTAGCTGCATTATCGATAGCTTCAATTTAAGAGATATTTTGAACTAATCTCTTGTCTTCTTGTTGCGGAACAAAATAATGAGCTATTGATGAGAAACCACGCATCCCGTCCAATAGGTTCTGCATCATTGCCTGAAGCACATGCAACGTCATTTTCTAGACGTAAACGTAGATGTGGTAGGCGTGGTCATTATGGCAAATTGGGAGGTCACAACAATTCTAGGCATACATCGTACCACCGGAAATGAAAAAATACGAATAAAAATAAATCGAGCCACCAAAAGTGGAACGATACAGAATCAAACCAACAGAAGTGGAATGATACAGGGTCGAACCACCAGAAGTGGTATGACTCCGAAACGAAGCAGAAAGGTTTGCCGAATAAACCTCGTAAAACTTATGAAGAAGTCTGCTATCGTTGTGGCATGCAATGGAAAAGTATCTGGCAGATCTTTACTAGGCTTCACTGAAAAGGACAGAAGCTAATTTCTGTTATAACAGTGACCCTTTAGATAATACCTACCTTGAATTACCTAATCCTTTTTATGGTCTTGAAGGTGGTGATCTGGATCAACTATTTGGTGATAGGCATGTCTTCACCAAGTAAAGTTTTGTTGTTTTTCCCTTTACTTATAAATATTTGTATTTTGCTTATATGTATGTGTGCTCTTTACTTTATTCTTACTTTCTATTTTCTCTATCTGAAAAGGACATGGATTCCAGAAGTAACCTATCCAGTCACAGGATAGATGAGGAAGATATATGTCTAGTAGACAGTTTAACAACGCACACAATCTTTCATAACAATAAATACTTCACAACCTTGAAAATATTCGAGGCTAATGTGACTATTATAATTGGTACAACAAATTTAATTGAAGGCTCCGAAAGAGCTAGTATTATATTACCAGGTGGTACAAATGTAATACCCTTATTTCCTTAAGTTTCTAATTTTGGGGGGCAGCCACTCTGGATGAGGGCACCTTACTAGAGTTTTAGTAGGTTTAGGGTTAAGTTAGTATTAATATAAACTAACCCTAACATTAACCCCTTTTGTTTCCATCGATTTTTAGAGAGGAAGAGAAGGAGAGAGGGTTGGTTGGCCAGGGCAAGAGAGAGAGGGGGAGAGAGAACCCCTTGAAGGAAAACCCAGGGTTTTGTGAAGAAGAAATTACAGAGAATCAAGTCGTTGAAGAGGAGCTTCTTTTTCTTCTTCTTCCTTGGGATTCAACTTCCTTGGTGCTTTGAGGCAAGTAGTAACTTGCTCTTTTGGTGTAGATTTAGGTTTTCCATGATGTTGGTGTGCTTTCTTAGTGATTGAATGCATGAAAACCTAAATTATATGTTGTTTATATGTTAACCACATGAACGAACGCAAGTAATCCATGATCATATGATGTGTGCATGTTTCTAATGGTTAGAATGTATGGAATCTATGAATATTTGATGGTTATAAGATTCCCTAAAGTTGCAGGTGAGAAAAACCATGTTTCCTCAGAGTTTTGTTGGAGAACAAAACTCAAAATCGCGAGAAAACCCAGAGGGTATCGATACCCATATAGAGGGTATCAATACCAACTGTCAGATGGGGCAAGTATCGATACCTTCCATGTCTGAAAGTGGGTATCGATACCCACTGAAGGTGTAACAATACCTACTGGCCTTATTTATCCTGAAAGTGTTTTTGATGTGTTTCTTTTGCGTAATTGGCTCATGTATGAAGGATATTATGATTATATACATGCATGCTATTAAAGAATATGTATTTATGAGTTTAGAATGCATATGTAACTTCTTGCGAACTGCTTCCATGATGATAAGCACTTGTGAACACCTAAAGAATGAGTAAGAAACTTCCATAAGCTTGATGTGTGCTTAATCCTTGTTTGGCTTGTGTGCAAACATAGTTTAGGTCCTGTATAGGTCTGGTCCTCTCCAAGCGAGGTCTACGGAATTGCCAAGTGAGGTCTACAGAATCACTTGACACGTAAGTAATGCCGACAGGATTACCAGTGTTCAGGGGACGGATTTCGAGGCGATTTACTGAATTTATGTGGCGCACGGCCAGTGTCTCGGGTAAACTAGAGGGACGGGTGAAACAAGGGTAGTAACTAGGGAGCACTACTCGTTGCGATAATCTCAACTAAAGATCATAACTCACAACAACCGTTATTTTATACATCTCTTTACTTTTGATTAATCTCTTATCCTGACATATCTTATGCTATAATGTTAAACCACTTGTTCTTGTGAAACTCATGGTTCTCCTAAATCTAAGCCAAGGGAACTAGTGAACTTGCTGGCTAGGTTTTGACCTAGCACCACCACTATTTTATAGGTCCAAGACAATAGGTGAATCCGGTAGTAGCAGGGAAGTACGTTAGGCAAGAATAAGTCTTCGGAGACTTCCAAGAGTTCTGTGAAAGCGTAGGACATCCTTTTGATATGTTATGTTTGGTTTGGACATTGTTTAGTCCATTATTCTTTGGGTTTATTTAATCAACCATCTGTTTGAATTAGTTCATTAGTGAAGTTAATAAAGTTTATTTCAGCTTTATTTTACTTGTGTCTTGAATGTAAGTGCAGCATCCTGTTAGCTTGGTGTAACGCATACACCCTAGAGCTACAGGTTTGGTTCCGCCGGAATGCCGTGTTCTCATTGAGTAAGGGCTGCAGACCTGAAAGGTGAGGGCAGGGTATTACAGTTGGTATCAGAGCCAGGTTCAAAGTCCTAGAGGGAGTAAACCGAGTTAGGATGTTGTTTGTGACACGTTAGGCACAAAAGCTAAGGGTGCAGTTGAATAAATTGCATTGCTTGTTTGCTTGTTGTTNGTAATGGATACCACCTTGAGACAGTCAATGAACATCATAGAGAGTACTTATGTATTACTTCAACTGTCTCGTGCTAAAAGCACATATTAGAGAAGCTTAATGCTTTTCCATCTAAGTTATATCATACAATAATAAGAACGATCGAGTCTTATGCCGTCATGAACCAGAAGTTCAATGACTCAAAAGCATTCATGCTTTGGCATGACGGTCTTCGACACCCAGGTTCTACCATGATGGGTAGAATAATTCAAAACTCGCAAGGACATCTACTACGGAACCAAAGGATTCTGTTATCCAACGATTTTACCTATAATGCTTGTTCTTTTGGTAAGCTAATCCTCAAACTATCACAGACTAAGGTTATGGTTGAATCCCCAACTTTCCTACAACGCATTCAGGGGGATATTTGTAGTCCTATCCATTCTAAATGCGGACCATTTTAATATTTTATGGTTTTAATAGACGCATCTGCGAGATGGTCACATGTTTGTCTTTTATCCACGTGCAATGTGCTTACTCAAATCATTAGATTACGTGCACATTTTCCTAAATTTCAAATCAAGTCTATCCGACTTGCTGGGGCAGGTGAGTTTACTTCCCAAACTTTTAATGCTTATTGCTTATCAGTAGGTATTGACGTTGAGCATCATGTTGCTCATGTACACACTCAAAATGGTCTAGCAGAATTATTTATTAAACATCTTCAACTAATTGCTCGACATGTGCTTAAGAGAACTAAGTTGCCTATTTCTTCATGCGGACATGCCATTTTACATGCTGCTGCATTAGTTCGTCTTCACCCAACTGCATATCATTAATAGTCACCTTTACAGCTTGCTTTAGAGCATCAACTAAATATTTCTCATCTACATATTTTTTGTTGTGTTGTACAAGTTCTCATTGCACCTACACATCGCACAAAGTTTGGCCCTCAACGTCGATTAGGAACTTATGTTGGGTTTGATTCACCTTTTATTATTAGATACCTTGAACCGTTAACAGGTGATATTTTTACTGCACGCTTTCTAGATTGTCATTTTGATGAGATAGCCTTCCAACCTTTAGGGGAGGAAATCCGCCACCAGAAGCATGGCGTGAACTTTGTTGGAATGTGCCAACTTTATCATACTTGATCCTCGCACCAATCAATGTGAACTTGAAGTGCAGAGGATCACTCATCTACAGAGAATTGCTAATGAAATGCCTGATGCATTCAATGATGCAGCAAAAGTAACTAAGTCACATATACCTGCTGCAAATGCTCCCGCACGAACTAATATCCCAATAGGACGTGTTGTCCCAGAATGACAAACATTGAACGTAGGAGCACGAATCCATATCCCAGCAGGACATTTTGTCCCTGCAGGACAAATTGTGAACATTGTAGCAAATGAATCGTCTAAAGCACGCCTGAAGCGTGGACGACCACATGGTTCAAAAGATTCTGTTCCTTGGAAGAGGAAATGCCAATTAAAATTTATACAAGATAGCACTCCAGAAGAGACTATTCGCAATAGATCCACACTCTCTAAAATCTTAACTCTTGAAGAGATACAATCTCCTGAAGAGATACAAACTCCTGAAGAGAAACAATCTCCTGAAGAGGAAAAGGTACCTCTAAATGAGGAAATCTCCATAAATTATGTATGCAATAGAGATGTGTGGGATCAAAATGAGATAACTGTCGACGATATATTTTTCTTCTCAGTAGTAGCTGAGATTATTATAGAGAATGATGGCATTGAACCACACTCTATAGAAGAATATCAACATAAAAAAGATTGACCAAAATGGAAAGAAGCAATCCAAATATAATTAGATTCTCTTGCAAAACGTGAAGTATTTGGACTTGTATTTCCAACACCCAGAAATGTAAACCTTATAGGTTACAAATGGGTATTTGCAAGAAAAAGCAATGAAAAGGGCGAAGTCGTTCGCTATAAAGCACGATTCGTTGCACAAGGTTTCTCACAGAGACCTGGGATTGATTATAAAGAAACATATTCTCCTGTTATGGATGCAATTACTTTCAAATATCTAATTAGTTTGGTAGTCTCAGAAGGACTCGACATACATCTAATGGATGTGGTTACAACATATCTGTATGGAAAATTAGATACAGATATCTATATAAAAGTCCCAGAAGGATTTAAATTATTTGATGCAAAACCACACCATATGTATTCAATTAAGCTTAAACGAGCTTTGTATAAATTAAAGCAATCCGGGCGAATGTGGTATAATCGCCTTAGTAAATACTTAATCAAGGAAGGATATGTTAACAATCCCATTTGCCCATGTGTATTCATTAAGAAAACAGAATCTTGATTTGCTATCATTGCAGTATATGTTGATGATATTAATCTAATTGGGACTCTTGAAGAGCTCATGAAAGCTGCAGAATATTTAAAGAAAGAATTCGAGATGAAAGATCTCGAAAAAATAAAATTTTGTCTCGGCCTGCAGATTGAGCATAACTAACGCAGAATTCTTGTCCATCAAACAATGTATACTGAAAAAATCCTGAAGCGCTTTAATATGGACAAAGTACATCCGCTTAGTACTACTATGGTTGTGAGATCTCTCGATGCCGAGAAGGATCTATTTAGACCAAAGGAGGATAATGAAGCACTACTTGGTCTAGAAGTACCATATCTTAAAGCAATCGGTGCATTGATGTACTTAGCACAATGTATTAGACCTGACATTGCTTTCTCAGTAAATTTGTTAGCCAAGTTTAGTTCAGCACCAACAAGAAGACATTGGATAGGTGTAAAACAAATTCTCCGATATCTCCACAAAATAAATGACATGGGTTTATTTTATTCAAGAAATCCATCTAATGACTGACAGATAAAAGGATATACTGATGTCGGATATCTCTCCGATCTCCATAAAGCTATCTCCCAATCTGGGTACGTATTTACAAGTAGCGGTACAACATTTTCATGGTGATCCAACAAACAAAGTCTTTCAGCCACTTTTTCTAATCACTCAGAAATTATCACTTTACGTGAAACTAGCAAAGAATGTGTATAGCTTAGGTCATTAATTGGACACATCATAAGTTATTGCAATCTACCCTCCATAACTTATAAACCAACAGTGATATTTGAAGATAATGTTTCAAGCATATCACAAGTCAAAGAAGGATACATCAAAGGTGATAGAACCAAGCACATCTCGCCAAAGCTATTTTATTCTCACCATTTCCAAAAGAGTCATGAGATTGATATCCAGCAGATACAATCATGTGAGAATTATGTTGATATATTCACTAAGTCTCTACCAACAACAACATTCAGAATGCTAGTTTACAGAATTAGTATGAGACATATGTATCATCAAACAGACTGATATTGAGGGATTGCTTTATCAGGGGGAGCATCATCATTATACAAAGTATAAGCTGGATATTATCGCGTTGTACTCTTTTTTCCTTTGTCAAGGTTTTGTCCCTCTGGGATTTTCTTGTCAAAGTTTTTAACGAGACAGCTTATGCGCGTCCAACATTATCCTAAGTTTATGTTGTACTCTTTTCCTTTACTTAGGATTTTATCCCTCTGGGTTTTTCCTGGCAAGATTTTTAACGAGGCAACTATCATAAAATAGTGGACATCCAAGGGGGAGTGTTATGTAATGACAAGTGGCTATCCACTATGAGGACACTAAGCCACTTATCTTGGTGAGTCACCTATTTAGGTGTCACCATTTTAAAGTAGAAGATGCCACAATATGACACATGCCATGACATGTGTCACTCACATAGGTATCATCCCTACCTATAAATAGGTAGTACTTATTGTTGTTTTGAATCAATTTGTAAGAAGTAAAAACAAGTTTAAGTGAATGATACTAAGCCTTCTCCCTACTTCTCTCTATTGTTTACATTTTAGTACTTATCCTATTTGTCCTCTACGATTAGTGTAGTTAGTTTCTATAACAAATGGTGAGTTTTAACATTATTAAGCCTTCGGGCAATATAGATAGACCTGGCAAAATTAACCCTAACTCATCAACCCGGCCCTAACCCGACCCTAATAACTCGACCTGCAAATTAAACGGGCTGAGCTAGGGTTGGGCTTTTTCAACCCACCAAAAAATAGGGTTATTTTGTGTAACCCGCTAGCCAACCAGCCAACCCGCCTAAGCAAACATTAATTAGAATTTTGATAAAATTATTTTGATTCCACTCATTCTCTCTCTATATAAAATCTTATTTAAGTCTTCATTAAAGTTCTATTTTAATTCCATTTGTTCTCACCTAATTAAAACATATTTCTTCTCCCTCTTAATTAAATCTCAATTAATAAAAATTAAAATAATAGAGAAGATTAATATAACTAGGGGAATTAGAGTTAGGGTTAGAGTTACTAGGGTTAGAGCTAGGGTTGGAAAAATTGACCTGTTTAATAAACGAGTTAGGGTTAGGGTTGAAGCTTTCTAGCTCAAAAATCTGCCAACCCTAACCCTAGCCCGTTGCCAGGTCTAAATATAGATTTAGGGAAGGCCAACAACAATATTTTAAAAATATAAATATTTTAATAAATTAATATTGATTAATTAATAAACAGTAATGCTACACTTACTGCTAGTTATACTGCTACTAACATGTCTGCCGATGTGGTGCCTCAATTTTGTGCACCACATTAGCATAACGTGGCAGTTTTTTTTTCATTTTTTTATTTTCACGGGTTTCAAAAAATGAGTTTTTGAATCACTTTTATTTTCCTCTAGCTTCTTCCAACCCAAAACAGATCTGAGATTTGGGATGTTAGGATTTTTTGTCGAACTGTTGCGGAGAGGTTACTGAATTCGCACCACGCTAGAAACTGATCTGTCTTCAACGCCGGAAAGCATATCCATCAGGTAAATCGAAAGTTCAAGGGCAAGCCTACGGGACGGAGGCACTTCTCCACTCTCGAAGAGATGCGTAAGCACTTACAGATTCTATTCTCTCTCTTTTTTCTTTTTTTTTACAATTAAATTTTTTAGGGTTTCTGTATTGCTTAATTTTAGTTTGTTTTTTTTTGTTTTTTTTGATAAGCAATTTCAGAGCAGTTTCCATGTTAGATCTGTTGTAAGTTTGCGAGTTGTTGTTAAAACGACCGTCGGAGCAGTTTCAGAGCAGTCATCTTCCGATTCAACTGCAGCCATGCCAGATCTAGTATTTATCTCTTCTTCTTCACTCGACCAAAACCCCTAATTTTTTTCTCTAACCAAACAGCATGCTTAATCGAAACTTTTAGTTTTTTATTTGTGATGAACAAATATATCTTACATAATCTTATTAGGATACTAACGGAATTTTTTATTGATGAAAAATTGGATACTATAAACATAGTTTGAATTGTATTAAAGTTGCATACACGATCTTATTAGGACATTGTTAGGTTTTTGAGTGTTGAAAAATTGGATACTATATGATTAACATGCCTTGAATTATATTAAAATTGCATAAATGATCACTTCTTTGCAAACAAAAAAAATTTGTTTTGTTCAATGTAGGAATGGAAGCAGAATCCTCGGAAAAGGGGATATCAGAGGAAGATGTTGAAATTGTGTGATGAAGTTAAGGAAAATAAAAGTGATGTTGTCCAGCCCATTGTGGGATGAAGTTTGACGATCTTAATGAAATCTATGATTTTTTTTGAAACTATGGCAAAGTTTTGGGATTTCTAGTGAGGAGAAGACATTAGAAGAAGGGTGATGATTGGGAAGTGAGATATATAACATTTGGGTGTGCCAGAGGTGGCAAAGTAAATATTAATAAGTTAACCAATCCCTTGAAGCCCAAAAAGCAAGGCGGAACACAATGCAAAGTTAGGTTTTCAGCATGTTAGGCCTAGATAAGAAATGGCGGATTCTTGTAGTCATTCTTGACCACAATCATGACTTGAGTCCCACCAAATCTCAGTTTTATCGATGCAACTGACAAATTAGTGCACACGTAAAAAGAAGACTTTTAATAAATGATATTGATGGAATTAGACCAAACAAAAATTGCAATACGATGGTGGTTGAAGCGGGTGGATATGAGAATGTGCCATTTTAAAAAAAAATAAAAGATTTAAGAACTTTACTTGAAAAAGAGAGGCATTTACGACTAGGGGAAGGGGATGCTCAAGCAATTCAAAGGTATTTTTTGAAGATGCAAGCAGAAAATATAAAATTTATATTTAGTATGGATTTGGATTAACAAAATCGATTGAGGAATGTATTTTGGGCCGATGGCAGGTGTAGACAAGCCTACTTAGAGTTTAATGATGTCGTCATTTTTTACTCCACTTATTTAACAAACAAGTATGATATGCCCTACTCCCCCTTTGTTGGGATCAACCATCATGGGCAATCTATTTTACTTGGATGTGCATTGCTACCAAATGAGGATACCAAAACTTTTGTTTGGTTATTTAATACTTGGCTTGAGTGTATGTCTGGTTGTGCTCCTAAAGCAATAATCACAGACCAAGACAGAGCGATGCAAAATGCAATCGAGATAGCTTTTCCAAACACAAGGCACAGGTGGTGTTTATGGCATATTGTGAAGAAGTTGCATAAGATATTAGGCAGCTGCACAGAGTACGACTCTATCTGGGCAACTTTGAAGAATGTTGTTTATGATACTCAAAGCTCGACCGATTTTGAAAACCTCTGGGGTGAGATGATTGACTAGTACCAATTGTAGAAAAACCCTTGGTTGAGTGGATTATATGAAGAAAGGAGAAGTTGGGTACCATGTTTTGTTAAAACTAGCTTTTGAGCTGGCATGTCAACCACTCAGAGGAATGAAAGTATGAATTCCTTTTTTGATGGGTATGTCAATTCTAAAACAACTTTAAATCAATTTGTAGAGTAGTATAAAAATGCATTAAGGAGCAAGGTGGAAAAAGAGATGCAAACAGATTTTCATTCATTTTCACAGCTGATTCTATATACTACTTTTATAAGATGGAAAAGCAAGTTCAAAAAGTTTACACCCTTGCAAAATTTAAAGATTTTCAAATGGAGTTAATAGGAAAGATGTACTATGATGCAATCTCTAGTCGAGAGGGTTCAAATGGCATAGAGTATGATGTGGAAAAAGATGGATTGGTTGGAGAGTTTCGTAAGAAAAGGAACTTTACTGTTTCATTTCACAAAGATGACTGTGAAATTGAATGCACTTGTCATATGTTTGACTTTAGAGGAATTATTTGCAGGCATGCAATTTATGTGCTAATCTCAAAAAACAGTATAGAAGTTCTTCCAAACAATTACATATTAAGGAGGTGGAGAAAAAATGTGAGAAGAGCTCACAGAAGGTGCAAAATTACTTATAATGGTTGGATTACCACCCCCGAACAAAAAAAATATGATGAGTTGTGTAATCTTTTTTCCTAGGTTACGAATTTGGGAGCTATAGATGATGAACGTTATAATCGTTACAAGGAGTGGGTGGAAGATGAATTGAAGCAACAACATATTAAAAGAACATGATGTGGAAGCAATCTAACTCCGAAATCGAAGCCATAGTTGGTTTCTCACAACATTATTGATTGTGAAGATAATGCAACTGAAGATATTCATGATCCAGCTCATTAGAAACCCAAAGGCCGCCCTCGAATAAATATACCTTAAAAATATTACTGCAGAAGCAAAAGAGGCCATCATTCCAGTGACCCATCCCTTTCTCAAACACAAAAAATGGATAAGTAAGTTCAAAAAAAATATAATCGAAACAAAAAACACCATATGACTCAGTAAAAGTGCAGGTGAGACAGTTTATTTAATGTATATTGTTTGGTTGTACTTATTGTAGTGTGTATAGTATTAGTATATCTGTAACGCCCCAATTTGAAACTCAAATCTCTAAGAAATTGAGTCGCATCTCGAGGCGTTAGGCTTACTACACGAGGTGATTAATTAGTACTAAACAAACCTAAATAAAGGTTTACAAACCTAATCAGAGTTAAACTAATATAGCTATCTATATCATTAATCACCTCAAAATATGACCAGGGCAAACGAAAAATTCGCCAGAGTTTCTCCTGTAATTTCAGGGTTTGCAACCTATCATAAACCTGTAAAAGAGATGATTTATTCACAATGATACTTTCTAAATCATTCCATTCATCCACGATAGATATATCATCTCATCAGGACTAATCTACCTTACTTCATCGAAATAGTAATACCTAGTTATCTATTAGGCTGGATTCAAACAACAAACCTAAAATGATGCCTCACTTAATAATATACACAGATAACTTGAGTTAAGTGATACAATATACATAAGTGAGTTTGTCTTATATACATATCTTAAGAAAAATATATACAAAACAAGTAAAATAACATGCACCTCAAAAAGGCTAAATACAACACCTCAAGTGTAAGAAAGCTATCGTTGACGTACTCCCTATATCAATCTCCTCAAAGGATACAGATATAGTCCGATCAATCCTCTCTTGTATCCTCGTTTCCCGCTGCAGTAATATCTCCTAGATCTGAGTAAAAAGCCCAGTAAAAAACTTATAATACTAACAAATAGTCACTAACATAAATTTAAAATAATGCAGGTTTTAAAAGAAAATCGAGAAATCATAATACAGTAATGTAAAAGTAGTTGGTACTTATTCTACAACATAAACCGATAACTATTCACTTACCCATATAAGTAAATATAAACTAACAACATATCACCATCATAATACTGCATAGTGTAATCATCTTAGAGTGAAGAGGCCACAACTAGATGTTTCAGCTCCTAGTCAGTGAGCAAATCATGTTCTAACTTAACCGATGTGGAACCCCATCGTTAATTCTTGATTTTCGACCGAGTGACTGATTCATCAGTTTTTGTGAGAAGTACGCTGGCTCATGATTTGGGTTCAGGTGGACCCTTGACCATAATTTGCCGATGTAGCCGTTGTCGCGGTGGTCAGCCGTTTGACTCATGCAGACATTTTAATAATTATTAAAATAATTTAAAAGTTGTTACGCTCCTCAAGTCTTCGCCTAATCTAGGCAGCATGTAACCTCACCATTTCTAGAATCATACACGTACCTATCCAAACATGTTTTTCCAGAAAGAGAAATAGAATAACCTAGATTTTAATAGTTTTTCTATATCATGAAAGTCACATTCCTGTCATGAGACAGGAAAACATAATGAAAATATGGAACAAATCATTGTTTTTAGGAAAACTTCAATGATTTGCTCGTGTAGGCATTATAAATCCATTTTCAGATCACCAAAAGATATATAATATAATAGTATAAGTTTTAGTAGTAGAACATACTTTTTCCTACAAAAACTAACAACCATGCATATGTTGTGATTTCCCATCTAATATTATTCTGGAGAAAGCCAGTAATATAATCCGGGGAAAGCCGGGTAATTGGGGGAAAGCCCGTAATATAATCTGGGGAAAGCCGGTAATAATTATAGCTAGGGGGAAAGCCCAGTATAACATATATAGTATATATTCTGGGAGAAAGCCCGTACCTAGGGAATCACCAACACATACCCAACAACTAGGAACCTCCATCCCACACATCCTCTCAAAACGACTACTTGTCCCAATAGATAGAAGGAAGTAAAATATTTATATTATAAGAACTCCAAAATTCATTTGGTTTTGAAAATATACCCATCCCAAGGCTCGATAACGATTAAGTCTCGATTCTTTTGAAAATATAGTTTATTTAACTATATGTAAGAAAAGAATCATCCATACACTTATATATATATATAACTCATTCATATATATAATTATTAGAATCTAGTTATTTTAAAATTAACTATTATTGTTTTACATCACTATGTAAAACTATACTTTTGGAGAATCAATTTCACATCAATAGGACATCACAAATAAATCATGCATGTTTTGCAAAATAATTACATTTGATTTACAAATCTAAACCCTATCAACAGCATTGAAAGTTCTTTAATGGCTATAAGAGAGTATTTATAAGTACCTACCTCAAATCCTACAAGGCTAACTCTTTACTGCATTAATTTCCACCAATTAGTGTACTGGTATTAGTACACACTCCCAACTGTAAACAACACATTAATTCACTTACAAAACTCAATTCAATTCATACTAATTTCATATAGGATAGTCTAGGAATCTAAATTCTAAGCTAAACAGTCACTACAAGGGTCCAAGTTCCTTTAATCATCCTCTTTTAACATTAATAAGAGGAAACTAAATACCTCAAAATCATTGAACCTAAAATTCAATTTTGAATTTTCCACCGCCACTAACAAATTCAGTTCACTAGAATTTAACCATAAATTCAAAATCAATCTCAAGTTCTTCAAATAACTCCCAAACTAGGTCCTTATCAAATAAGGGTTTTAGGATTACAAATTCAATTTGCTCTAAATATCCCCTTGTACTCAAACACTTTAATTAAGAGCATGGCCAGTGGAGGAATCAAAACCTCAAAGCCATGAACATGTCATGGCCAGTGGGTGCATCAAAACCTCAGACCCTTCATCTGAACCACTAGTTTGGGGTATGGTTTAGGGGTTAGGGGCATCCGCGAAAGATTCACGCGACGCGAAACTTTCATGCGACAGGCCCAATTTGCGAAAATGTTACGCAACATGCCGAGTAACATTTTCGCGATGTTGTTGAAATGGGGAAGGATAAGGGTCTTGCGTTTTGGCTTTTAATGCCTCGCGTAACATTTCCGCGAGTCAACTGTAGTCAGCGTTGACTTGCGGAACTGTTTCGCGGCGCGTTACATTTCTGCGATAAATGTTTGCGCCCCACTGGCCGTGCCCTACCCCTAAACCTCAAACCCAAACCAAATTTTGGTGGCTTTGAGGTGTATGACTGGCCTTGCTCTAAAAGCCCTCATTTCACATCATCAAAATATTTTCCAACATCAAATTCCATGATTTTCTTCACAAACTCCTAACCTAATATAACAATTCAACTTGAACAAGGAATTACTAGTTGGATTTCTTACCTTAACCACAAAGCCAAATAGAAAATTCTTCTTCAACTAATTTAGACCTCCAAATCCTACAATCTAACCCAAAACAATAAATTTGGGTCAAAATCAACCCTCCCACTTATCAATTTCATCAATTAAGGGTTTGAAAGGTTTAATCAAACCTTAAACTATTAATAAAATCAACCCAAAAATTGAAAACTAAAGATTAACAACATAAAACATCTATTTAAAAACAAAATGAAAAGCTAGAGTTTCAAATTTATACCTCAATCAATAAAATATATGGTTCACCATCATCATTGTCAGCTTCTTCTTCCTCTTCTTCTTTTTCCTTCTTTCTTTTCTTTCCCTCTCTATCTTCTTCTCTAACTCTCTCTCTCTGCCGTCTCTCTCTCCTTTCTTTCTTCTCTTTCTTCTCCTTCACTTTCTCTCTCAAGCTCCCTCTTTCTACTATTGACATAAGAGAGGTTTTCTCTGTTTTTTTTTTTTGTTAGTAAAGGATGGTGGAAGAAAAAAAAGAAAAAGGATAACTACATAGGTTATGTTATAGTATAAGCACATATAACATATTATGTGTATACAAGAAATCACTTATATAGTGTATATACACAATTTAATAAAGTTTAATTAGTCAAAATCGCGGGTACCTTCGGTACTAGTCAAAATCGTGTTCCGGGCCTTGATTTGGGATCATTTAGTGTCCGATTTTCTCGTATGAGTAGTCGAAATTGAATAAATTTTCGAGATCTATCCATTCGTATGGTTCGATTCTTCAAATTATGCTCTGAGCAAAAACTTATTATTTAATCCTAGACTTAATTATTTTAACACCTAGTAGATTCCACGATTGAAGCGTTGGACTCGACTCAACTTGACTCACCAAAGTCAACAAAATTATTTTGGGTCGTTACAATATCACATGTTTAAAATTTGTACGAAAGTATCACTTCTGATCCATCTTCTTCTCAAATGCCCAAGGTAATACCACAACAAGGAAGTGTATCTATTGGACCAAACTACTGGTAACACATATCCATGGACACCTCAAGTGAGTGTTTAATATTAATTTCATATTGGGGTCTCAATTTTTAAACCAATTATCCTTGTTATTCTTTGTAACTATTTTACTGCTATTCCAGGCAAATAATATTGCTCCATCATGGGGAATGTATCCTGGGGTGCCTCCCATTTCCAATGCATACCAATACATGGTAAGATATCATCTAAATGTATGTATTATGTTGTTGTTGTTGTCATTGTGTTGTTGTTGTTGATATTGTTAAGTTATATTTTGATATTTGGCAATTATCATGTGACAGAATGCTCAGTTTAAATTTTGGAGAGCCTCTGAATGTGGAGTGAATCAGATGCCTCAACCTCCCATTGAAGATGCAACTCTTGATTTGGGGATAATTGATAGAAGAAGTTGGAAGTAGAGTTTCAATTATTATGGTATATATGAAGTTTCTCTTTATTTATTTAAATTGGATAATGTTGTATTTCAGGTCTATAGAGTATTTTGTTCTTGTTTTGACTATTTTAAATTGAACAATGTTGTATCTCAGATCTATGGAGTATTTATTTAATTTGGACCAATTATTTCAAGATGAACTGGTATAGCCAGAGAGTGTATTTTGAATGGTCTAAGGGTGGTGGAAGTCTGATTTGGATGTGATCTTTCTGACCCTAATACAAAGTTATCTTCTATGTTAAGGTGTTTCCAGTTGTAACTATGAATTTTATATCAGTTTAATTTTGGCCCCTGACGAGCTATTGAAAGAGCGTGAATGAGTTCATCTGAAGTGACACATCTCTACTTATACATTGGTTATTTGCAAGCCTGTTGCTAAAAAACACATTAAAATGCACGGATAAATAGATAGATAAGTATGATAGTAGTGTAGAATTAGTAAATATGCACAGGTGGAATCAACAAGTTTGTTGATTGTGTTTCAGACTTTTCAAGTTAAATATAGAACACAACCTGTGTAAATTACCAGAACTTCCTTGTGGGCATTTTCCAGATGAAAGAGAGAGGTTTTCAGTTCTTTGGATTGGTTTTGATGATTCTAACTTCCTAGTCGAGCATTTGCTCATCTGTTGGTTTTGATATCTGATATATCAGTTAATATTCCTATGTAATTGGGTCTCCTGACTAAGACTCGGAATACCATCCAATTTGATTAAGGAATTCAACAGAATCGAACATCACTTTAAGAGGAAAAATTAAATCAACCTAACAAAATATTATAGATCATAAAAAACCACCATTCATCTAATCTTAAACAAACGTAGACACAAGACTTTAAATCATTACAACATTGTCCAAACACTTCCACCCCTCCCCCATATTTTTTGTTAAACTATGCATAATTGTTTTAGCATAAATTACAAAATATCAACGGACAATACAACATCCAAACAAGATTACTCAGTCTTGAAACTACTAAATTTCTCCAAAATAGAATTGCAGAACACTGATTGACGCTGCGATGTACGATGTTCAATTTCAACTTCCATTAAAAATTTGTTTAAAAATAACTTGCATTGTTCTGAAGAAGGAGTATCATCGTCTACTATTTTCTTTGAGTCCCCACATGAAGATGTACCCACCCATTCAAAGGAATTACACCATGTATATTCCTTCTAAACACAAATGCAAATAAATTAAAATTGTAACCATAGAACATAAATGAATGAAGTACATACAAATTTTTGAAAAAAAATATTCACTTACACTAGTAGATGTCGAACAACAATAGAACCTCTTTCCTAGGCTGTGACTCTTTTTAGATTTCCTTATTTTACAAAAACCTTGTCCTCAATAACAAAAGCAAAGCTCATCCACCCAACACCAAAATTCACATCTACCAATCTATGTATGGGTTTATGCCCTAAAACAATTAAAACGACATTTTATGTGTTAATAAATAGTTTATTAATTTTGTATGCATGATAATAATAATGAGTTTACGTAGATGAACTAGTTGCATGCAAGTGTTGCATGTGGGAGATATAGTTCATTAATACATTGTTCGTAGTTTATTAGATCACGGTTCTGTTGACAATAAACTATAATGCATTGGTTAATCATGTGATATATCTCCATCACCGGAGTGTTGACTCCTAAGTCCAATGCATTGATGTAACAAGTTTACATCGAACTGGTTAGCATGGAATTCTGTTATTTCATGTCACTGAATAACTATAATTCCATGGAGACCATTGTT
>MVGT01004396.1:20773-55362 GCA_002174775.1 Macleaya cordata
GTTTATTTATAAATACTACAACTATCAGAGTATTCAGTCACAAAAGTGTGGTGGACTAATTTGTGATTATTTTATTTAGTATTTAATTATGTGAGACATAAGGACTAAATATTAAATAAAATATTATCTGAAAGTTGTGGGACCCTAGAGACCTAATTAGACTGGGATTCTAGAAAGAGTAGGAAACCTCTCTATATATACTAATAGGGAGGGGCGGCACACAGAGAGAGCACCCCCATTGTGTGCCGCCACTTTCTCTCTCCTCTCCTTCTCTTTCTAGTTCTAGTTCTAATTAGTAACTGGTGGAGAATACCCTAGCCTCCATTCTAGTTCTAGGTTTTCTAATCTTCAGGTCGCAAGAAGAAGAAGAAAGCTTGGTGATCTATAGTGGGAGGATTGGAACAACTAGTTGAAGCCTTCTAATATTCAAGTTTGTTGGATTAAGCGTTGAAGGTAAGCAACTAAACTATTTTAAAGATCCCTATTAACAGTTGAAAGATCCTACATGAATCAGAGATTAATTTTTAAACCCTATTATGTTTTTCCGCTGCGTAAATATAATCTCTGGTTTGTGGGAAGCAACCCAACAGATTGAATCGTTTTTTATTCATAGAATTGTTACTTAGATAATATTGCATGTATACTAAAAGAGACTTCGAAAATATTGCATTATGTTCATTGTTAGTTATTCTGCTGGGTTAGGGGATATATTATTAATCTAAAAGATATCAAAAATAGATTAATTTTCACTTACTTTGCTCAAGTCAGAAATTTTTAAAAGAATTGATGTTTAATTTTTAATTTAAATTGTATTTACCTATCATTTTATCGTGTTCAAGAAATTTTTATATAAAATTGCAAGTTTGTTATCAGAAGTTCTTTGTTCTTAAGTAAATTTATTTTTCTCTCAACCTTTTTATTATTTTTAAATCGTACTATTTGAAAATAAGTAACTTTTATTCAGATTTTTTTTTAAGAATTATATATTTTAACGTGTTAAAAAGTTATTGAAATTAATGTACACCCTATATTCTTTTTTATTTTTAATACTTTTTTAAAAGCTTTGGTAGAAAAGGCTAAAATATTGGAAAACAATTTATTTTAGTTTAAATAACTCAAAATAAATAAGAGAAATGCTAAGGCAACCCCATTTTGGACTTCTTTTAAGAAGGGTGCAAAAAATAGCACTATGGAGATGATTCAGGGAATAATTTTTGGAGAATATATTTTCTTCACCATACATCGTTACAAAAATTCATATCATTGTAAAACTTCTAATTCCACAAAAAAGATGTTTGGAAATCAATAGTTAAAAAAGACGACTAAAAGTGATTTTTAAGGACTGATTTCTTCACCATATAAATCATTGTTAAAAAAATTCATATTATTGGAAAACTTATAATCCCATAAAAAAAATATTTGGAAATCAACAGTTTAAAAAAGACGTCAAAAAGTTATTTAATTTCAAGGACTGATTTTGAGGGGATTAAATATTTTAGAACATGCTGATTTTTTTAGTGAGGATTACCTTAATGGTGAGAAGACTAGAAAACATACTTTAGACATCTACATGTGGGCCCACATATTAGGTGGTCCAAGTGGAGGTCCCCTAGCAATACTCTTCAAATAATCATTTTGTAGACTTTGAATCTTGAGGTTTTGGGTAAATGAAACATGTGGGGAAGAGAGAAGGAAGACAATTTACATTTGACTTCTTGTGTTGTTGTTCCTGCAATATGAACGAAACGAAAAGATTTATTTTCAAAATAGCATAATGTGATCATAACGAAATTCAATTACACACCAAGAATTAAACAAAAAGAAAAAGTAAAAATATTACATATGCAATTATATAAATTAAAGTTCAACAAAACTAATAGAGCAAAATCAATAAATAGATAGAAGAGGAGGACCAAAACAAACCTTGTGCATGAAAAGAACGTAGGTGAATTAGTTTGGGAGAACAACTTGGTCTCTTATATATAGCTTCTACAAATCTGCCCATCTGAGAAGATAATGTGCATTTTGTGGGAGTTATAATTATCAGATAAATTAGATAGGGACAAAATAAATTAAGAAGATGCATATAGATGTGAATAGAATTTAAAATGCACATTAATACGTAAATACAATTTTAAAAATTTAATTGGAAAGTTAATAAATGGCCTAAACATTAGTTGCTAATGGAAAATCGTGGAGATAGGTTGCTGATTTTTCAAAATTTAATTGATCGCATACGTTACAATTTAATAGGCCATACTTACTAATGGTAATTAGGAAAAAGTGAGAGAATGTTTATTTGAGATAATGAGAAAGAAAAGGCATTATAGTAAGAAAATTGTATATTTAGGTAATAATATCATAAATTTAAATTTTTTTAGGAAATAATTAGTGATAAATTATATAGAAATGTAAATTAAGTTTTGAATTAGAAGGTTATACATGGTATTTATTTCAAATTGATTCCAAATATATTAACATTGTTGTTAATATACAATAATATGCTATTAAATATATCCAATTAGGTAATAGAAAGTGTATAGGAGAAAAATTTATGCCTAAAAAATAGTGTACATTTATAAGAGGTCATTAAATGAGATGGTTATTTATGACTTAAAACAATGACATGAAAGTTTTCTTGTGACGTGGCTTATTGAGAGTTGAGTATGTCACGTGGATAGATAAGGCGCCATGTTAAGCACTTCAACTATAGTAAAAGAATATAGATAAATAGATAATAGATTTTTGTGGGTCATAAATTCTCAAATCGAACTGTACACGTTACACTAGAGGGCCGAATCCTTTTGTCAAGTTTAATGTATATGACAAAGAACATCTTCACAAAAAATTATTAAATATATCACACACGGCTTCTATTAGTGGGTGTAAAGAAGGTGCAAGACTAAAGTGGTACATTCAATCTCCTTATCTGGGGTAGAGAATTATTATTTTTTAATAATTACAATCTCAAACAGCCGCGCAAGGCTTTTAATCAGGACCGAATATCCTAAACCCTTTATTCTCAATCCGCCTTTTCTTTTTGTCATTTCCTTCTTCTTTTAAAATTCACAGTGACAATCACTGGATATCTTTTAAATTTCTATCAATTTCTACATTTCCCATGGAGTTTAGATTCCGACGTAACGAAGAAAACCCTTCCTCTTCCTTTTCTTATTCCCCTCCTCCTCCTTCGAGTTCCACCAGTACTTACTTCACCGAACAAGCATTGCGTAGTACGGACGAACCAACCAAAACCCTCTTTTCTTTCTATTCGGTTCTCGAACAATTCAGTTTTCAATCTTTTCTTTCTCTGATTTTTTCTTGATTTTTATTTAGAATTTTTTTTTTTGTTCCAGTGGGGTATTTTAGCAACGGCATCAAAAGAACATATTTTGTCAGGAATTCGGATCGTATGAGAGAAGCGATTCAAATAGAACTTGAAAAAGAACGAATTCGAGAAGAGATTATCGCAGCTGAAATCCTCCGTAAGCGTGCACTAGAAGCTGAATTGAGAAGAGGAATGGCGTTAGAGATTTAGCTATCCGGAGGGCTGAATTTAGGGCCCCATTGTTACATCAGCATCATCAAAATCATCATCTGGATGATGATTCTAGGTTCCATGAGAGGTTCTCTTTCTCATCAAGTTCAGAAATTGATTCTAGGTTTTCGTTTGGGCGACAAAATCACTGAGGTTAGTACTGTAAACCAGTTTGATCAATTATGATATTATTGTTTTTCATTTGCTTCTGATGTTTGTTGGGATTTCATTTGCTTCTAAATTGAATATCTTGATTATTGATTTAGTGGGATTTGAAATTGCTATTAGCTTTTAGGGTACAATCCTGTTTTCATCATCATTTTTGCACCAACTTAGATGTTTCTGGAAGTAATTTTATGCAAACCATGTATTAGAGTTGAATGCAGGAACAATTTTGATTGCCATAAGTGCCCTCGTCATGCATGCAAGTGAGATTTTTTGAATATATATGGTATTAATTCTGCGAACATTTGAAATGATCACATTTTTAGCTTAGGTGGAAGTCTGAGTTACCTCTCTCACGTCTTGAACTCATGCGGCACCTTACATAAACTAAACAATAGATTTATAAGCTATGTAGTTAATATCGTGCGGTATTGCGGAGATATCGCCGATAAATAGCGTATCGCTCCTCTGGCGATATTTTTTTGAAATCTCGCTTAAAATATTGGTCCGATAATATCGGCCGATATTTGACCGAGATTAACTACTTAGTTTATAAGCTTCAAATAGTAGCAAAGTTTCTAGAACTTACCGACAATCCGCAACAAAAGTTGCCAAGGAAGCGGATCTCTTAACTACTTTAATGAGTGAGAAATTGAATTGCACATAGATAGAGTCCAATTTACAGAAGAGAGTTACTAAAAAGGAGATGTTTCAACCCGAAAAAATTAGTTTCATAAAACTTCGATAATTTATAAACACTTTCGAAGCTTCTTAGCAAATCTATTCAAAACCCCTAAATGATGTACAAGTAATTACTGTGTAACACAAAATAGCCAGGAAGTCAAATGGGAAAAATGTTGTTATTTGAGCACCAGAAAAACACCATTGATAGTAAAGAACCAAGTTGTGAAAGCATGACCTTTAGAAAAGAGCTGTAAATACTTACTCTATGGGAATTAAAATATTAATTGTATTTAGGCCTTACAAAGCAGAACTGCAAACTAGGACAGGTACTAAAACAAAATCTTGTGTTGTCTTTGTATGAATTGTAAACTATTCATTTTTTGTTCTTTTGATAGGTAATGTAAATCATTCATTTTGACAATTGTAAAAAAATATATTGATGTACAAAAGAAGGCCATAATCGTCGTATAAAAGTGAGCAATACAACACAACTGTGTAGTCATGAGGGGGTTTCTGCATTCACGATGCACATATTTTAAATTGTTCTGTTCTCAAAGTAAAGGAAACAGAACTCAATCAAGACCTCATACAAGGGTTGATGGAGAAAACCTATTTTCTCTAACGTATATGAAACTATAAAAGTAAATAGCAACTGCATTATAATAATCATTGTCTTCCTTGCATATTGTATCGAATTTGATATTAGCTGCAAGTAACTGGTTTTTAGATCTCCATATAATGTTATAGAAACACCATCCACCCACAAAACCAAGCTAAGTATTACTCTTATATAATATGAGAGCTTCATATTATATGGTATTCTTTTAAGTCATAGTTCTACAAAAAAATTTACATGCAGAAAAAATGAGGTTACAACAATCTAAAAAGGAAATTTGAAGAACCCAATGGTGATGAAATCGAAGACTTCGTATATACTTAGCTATTTCCCATTTTTAACTCTGGCTGCTTCCTCCTTTTATCCATTTCAAGGTATTTCCTTTCTGAAGTTGTTTGCGCGTTACTCACCTGTTGATGAGTAGTCTTTGCTTCAGGTCTCTGTGCTTTATCATGGAAGAGAGAGGAAATAGGATTTTACGTTTAGGTGGTGTTCTTCACAGTATCAATAGTCAGATGCTACAGAGTTAGTAATGCTCATTTTCTCTTGCTTCTCATTTCTTCTGTTCTAACCGTGCTGTTATTTCTGCAGGATTATACTAGGTTTCTCTTCTGCTCTTGATTCTTTTCTTGCTTTGCCTTTAATTTTAGAAATTCTTAAGAACTGAAACTTCCAAACACATTGAATTGGTTGATTTAATAGATGTCTTTTCTTTTCCATTTGTTTTCTGGATTGAAAGTGCATAATTTCTTTTTCTTTTCCCGCTCAAGAGCCATATTCTTAGAACTTCACATTGGATACAGGAAAATCATATTCAACGTCTGAGATGGATTACAGGGAAAATGCAAAAAGAATCGACTGAAGCCAAACGCCCAACAAATTGTAACCGTTTGAATGATGTAAATTTCTTGCATGATGTAATACACAATTTAGGTTGGAGATCATCAACCTTGTTGCATCATTGTTTTAGTGTTTGTAATTTTTTGTATGTGTATCCTTGTATCTATAAGTTGCTGATGCTTTAGACTCTAGGGCTAGAGTATCACCGTCTTTAGTATCTTGAGTTTATGTTCCCTTTTCGTTTGATCTTTTTAATTGCAGACTCTACTAAACGATCTTTTTAATTGCAGACTCTTCTATTAGTATTTTAGCATGATAAGGTATAATTATATATAACTCCTTAGGGAAACTCTAGTGGAGGTTGTTAAACTGTTTGATCAAGCAGTTTTCCCCCTCCAGTGGAGTCCCTTAGCATGTTAAAATGGATCTCTTTCCACTGGAATAGAGATCCTTAGTGGAGAGCCGAATGGTGGCGCTCAATGGTTGAGCGCAAGTTTTATTTTTTTATTCCTAGGAAATAATCTTTTCTCTTTCTTTTCCTATTTTTTCTCCTTAAAAAAAGCTAACAAAATATATATCTCTCTTCCATTTTTCTCTCTTTCCTCTTTCTATTTTTCCTCTTATTTTTAATTCCTTTTAAAGGATTACCATTAGAGCAAAAACACCTCTTGACCTCTTGGGTTGGACATTAAGGGATCTATTTTTACATATCCCACTAGAGGGCTCTATGGAGCCCACATTGAAATGATTTAAGAGCTGATTTTCGGTCAAGATTTCCCACCATCTGGAAATTAGCTCATTTCAAGACTTCTAACCCCCAAAAGTTTATCGGAAATCAATAGTTGAGTGAGTGATCTGTTTTACAGAGCTTTGTAGGGACCTTAGTAACTAGAACCTTGTTATAGGGGGTGACGCTCTCGCTCTGGAACCTTGTGCTCCCGCTCTGAATTATGCTCCAACGGTTCCGCTCCAAAGGCATTTTGGAACTTAAAACATTTTTTAATTGGTTGTTCCGGTGCTCTCATTTCACGCTCTGGTTACTTAGGTATGAACTACTAGATATGATATAAAGAATGATTTTTTGTGTGGATGATCATTTTAAACTTAACCCCTTCAAAATTACCATCGAAAATTTTACCATGTAGGTAGGGTTTAGAAGTTAAACGATAGGATTTTAGATGAAGATATCATCCTCATCGAAAATCTGTAAAATGAACCCTACTCATTACTACTTACATAAGGGGCTGCCCCCTAAAGCCGTTTGGGCTGGCTAAGGGGATCCAGCCCCCTAAAATTTAGGAGAAAGAGAGAGGGGAGGAGAGAGAGTGGGTTTTGGGGACTGTCACAATGTCCGTCCGTGCCCATATTTTTTTTTTTTACTTTTCTAAAATACCACATTATCCCATAATATAATTTATTTATTTACACTTGCCAATGGGGTCGCATTGAGTTGATCCAAGGGCTGATTTTTTGTAACGATGATTTATTCATCATCTAGATCAACATCAGTGCACCTATAGTCTCCAAGTGGGCCACTTAATACTTGTTTTATTGTTACACATTACTTGCACGTATTTGTATGCCCATATAGAGATAATCCAAGGAGATGATCCAAGGTCTAATTTTATGTGACGATAATAATATCCATCGTCTAGACCAACATCAGCGCACATATCATCTCCAAGTGAGCCACATTTTACCCATAATAATGCACCACATAACTTGCCAACTTACACGCATATAGCGCGTGTGAGAAGGCAAAATGAATTTGTCACACGCGAAGTGCGTATGGAAGGTGAGCGCATAACAAGTGTGGGAGACAACGCGCGTAGCGCGTTTGGACATCCAATCCATATGCACGAAGCACGTGTGGAGAGGATGGACAACCAACTCCCACCCGTGAAGCGGGGGCTCGTTTATTAGTATATCTTTCTCTTTTGCCTAAAAAAATCCTTCAAAGATGGATCTCATCGGTGCATATTTATCGGTTGAAAGGATAGCTGAAATTCTTTTTAAACCAAAGCACATTTTGGATGGAAATCAGCTCCTCAGCGGTAATTGTTGGTTTTCCTTGTTCCTGGACCTGCTATTTTTGTATGGGATGTATGACGTTCAGTCTGATGACATGAACTCTGCATGTAACTGAGGTCGTGCTTTCTTCTTAGAAATATTTCTTATCACCAATGTTTTAAAAATCGGACCGAAAATCGAACCGGTCAAAGTACTAGGTTAGGTCAATTTGGTTCAACCGGTGGGTTGACCCAGAACTCAGTTATACTATATTATAAATATACGTAATCATAACAATTAATTTACTATAGAGTAGTTGCTTGGAAGGTGACTTTTTGTCCAACTTGATCAGTTTTCGAGACCTACAAATTACATATTTTGTGAAACATTTAATAGAACTTCTAAAAACTAGTATATAGTTATTTGTATCACTTAATTGACAACAAAAAACAATGTAGCCTAGATGGTAAAGACATTAATACTTCAAATCACCTGGTTTCAAAACTTGTTAAATTCATTTTTTTTATTAAAAACTAATTAAGAAACTCATGACAAAACTGGTCAGCTAGTTTAGTGGTTTAACGGTTGACCGGTTTATAAGAAAAAAGTCGGTTTTTAAATAAAACTGTGGGTCAGTATTGACCCAACCCGGAAAATCAACTGGTTCACCGATTCATCGGTTGAACCGGTTGGTCCGGTCCGGTTTTTAAAACACTGCTTATCACTACTATTTTTGTAGGAAAGAGTTTTTTGGACCGATGGTTGCCAGACCAAATGCCAGAAGAAGCTTATGTGGTAGGGTGAGTTTCACTGTCATTCGCCTCCCAAAAATGATTTGGGTAGCTTTCCAATTATCTAACGGTGGGATCCACCATGCCACCTATGCTTCTGTCATTTGGTTTATGCTTACAAAAAAAAATCCATATGACAGTTGTGGAGGTCGATATTCAGAGAATACAAGAAGAAAAGTTCAGCCGTCATCTCGTAACAAGATGAATAAATATAAGAAGAATGGCGCATATATCTTTAGTCATCTAGAAGGAAGGACAACGATTCTTTCCAGAAGAAGAAAAGCATATGAGAAGAAGTCTGATGGCATATTTGTAATATAGCAGTGTAATAAGATATGTAAGTGCATGTAAAGACAGCTAGATGACAGTTATCATCATTACAGATGACAACTATTATACAACTGGCAAGAGGAGCCTTTAAGTTTCTAGAAAAGTCTTGAGGTCTATAAATAGATGACCTGACCGTCAATGTAACTAACTTGTATCTGAAAGAGAAATGAAGAGAGAATTAAACACTTGGTCCGTGGATGTAGGCCATTAGAGCCGAACCACGTAAATCCTCCTGTGTACTTTACTTTCTCTCTCTACTTTCTCTCTCAAGATCATCTCCAAAATCATCAAGAATTGAGATGAGAGATCAAGTTCGTGTAATTGGACCTCTCAACAGTCTTCTCGGCTTTCTCCAGTGATGTACACCTGGCATGGTTACTACCACAACAGAGTAGATTTTCTTTAGTTTTTGGAAAATGATAAACCAGCTGACGTGCCCAATGTCAGCACATGCCGTACATATTGTTGAAAGAACAATGTTCAGTTGAAGATTTGTGCACTTAAATCCAACGAAATATGCACAGCATGTTGTCACGGATGAATAGTGACAAAGTGGGTTTAATCCCACATAGGATGGATAAAACAGGGATCTTGGATTTATATGGGTTTGGGTTAACTCAACCTAATAGGCTAGTCTTTTGGGTTATTTCCGAACCCGTGAAAAAGTGGTATTAGAGTAGACCCTGCCCATTCCGATGTCATTCCAAGCGCAATGTGCCAAGTGTCCACAGAAGGTAGTGGGTCCCCCAAAGGAGGGTGGGACAAAGTAGGTTTAGTCCCACATCCTTTGGATAAAAGGGGATCTTGGGTTTATATGGGTTTGGGTAAACTCCACCTAATAGGCTAGTCTAAATCTTAAGGCAACCCAAAAAATTTAAACCTTTTCACTAAAACCCTCCATAGAACTTTCTTTCTTGTTTGCTCTTTTTCAGTCCTCCATGGACTTAAATCTCACACATTCTTAACCCAAAAGATTTTCAGATTCATCTGGTGTTTATTACCAGATCTTTATTCCTTATCCCTTCTCCAATCCATTGCTTCCTAGAATCAAGAGGAAATCGAATATGATTAATACTCTCATATGTTCCCCTCTTAATTCGTCTGAAGTCTAAACCCTATTGGCACCACCCTAATGTCATCCCATACGTGGTTAAAAAATACCTAGAACTCTCTACACCCTGTTTACACCGGACTAATTATAGACCCATGTAGAGACAAATCCCAAGACCGATATTTTGTGAGGATGAATGGTCTTCACCATGTAGACCAGAATCAAAAAGAAATTACATCATTATAAAACTTAACTTTTACCTGGGTTAATAGTTAAATTTATCAATACAAATAAATGATTCGTTAAAATTTGAATAAGTTAGATTGGATTAAAAAATTTAAAACGATGTGAATTTTTGTGTAAGGATTTTCACGAAAAATTAGCCCTTGGATCATCTCCATGAAGGCTTACAGGCTAGTGTTAAAGAGGTTATACACACTGAGTAGAATTTCCCAAAAATAAGTTCTCACAAACAAATATGAGTGTGCTCATGTGTGTTATACAAGGTATATCGCGTGCCTCCGGCACGGCTCAATACCTCGTAAAATGGTTGTCCATCCTCCCTACATGCATTCCTCGCATGTAGTTTGAATGTCCAAACACGTTATGCGCATTTCGTCTACGCACGCTTCGCGTGCATCCCCACACGCGCTTCGCGCGTGACCTACAAGCACGGCTCAATACCTCGTAAAATGGTTGTCACGCGCGAAGCGCGTGTAATTTGGATGTCCAAACGCGCTACGCGCATCCCCACCACGGCTCAATACCTCGTAAAATGGTTGTCCATCCTCTCTAAACGTGCGAAGCGCATGTAATTTGGATGTCCTAACGCGCTACGCGCATCCCCACCACCGCCGCCACCACCAAATCCTCTCTACACACGCTATGCGCATTTCGTCTACGCACGCTTCGCGCGCATCCCCACACGCGCTTCGCGCGTGACCTACAAGCACGGCTCAATACCTCGTAAAATGGTTGTCCATCCTCTCTACACGCGCGAAGCGCATGTAATTTGGATGTCCAAACACGCTACGGGCATCCCCACCACCGCTGCCACCACCAAATCCACTCCACCGTCAAATGTAAATCAGGTGTAAATAAATGGCCATAGAACACATCCGATATTTCGAAAAACAAAAATAAGATTATTTTGGTTATTTATATAATAAAGTTGTTAAAGGGTATAAGGGCATTAGTGGAATATCGAAAAAGAAAATAAGGTTATTTTGGTCATTTAATATATAAGGGCAGTTTTGTCCTGAAAGACAAATAATTTGTATCTAGTATGCTGGGAATGGACGGTCCTCTTTGTAATGGGTTTGTAAGTTGTATGGGGTATATATCTGGACCGTGGAAGTATACCCCATCTTGAATTGTAATATAGATTTAAGAAGTCTAATATGTGAAAGTTGTTATAACATGCATGAGGTGGATGCATGTGGTGGCTATCCACCATGCAAGTACACCTTCAGTTGCCACATCTCTAAGTAGGTGTCTTTACCTCATCTATACTTATCTTGTTTCTCTCTACTTTATATACTCCCTTCCATTTGTCTCTTAATGTGGAAGTAGTACGAAGTTATATAAAGGAGTTAAACTTTTATATGTTAAGATATATAACAGAGAGACATTGTATGTAACAGAGTGAAGTTAAGTTGAGATAGTACGTTTGTAAGCTTACAGAGAGATAAGTTATATAAGAGCTCTCCCACTTCTCTCGACTTCTTGTATTTGTATCTTGTGTGTCTCCAGAATCATAACACGTTATCAGCACGAGTCTCTACCACTCTCAAGATCGAGACCTCGACATTTTGTGACCAACCCGAAGCTTCTGGGCATCTCACAAAATCAGAAAGGTATACTTGTGTTGTTTTATTTTNATGAGGCTCGTCCCACTGGTTCTACGTCTGTACCTGAAACTTATGCAGCGACTGCTTCAGGACAGGGACGTGGACGACCTGGTTATAAAGGTAGGTGCGGTAGACGCTACCGACGGAATAATTCCAGGAAGTGGAATAATACAGATCATGCTACACAGAATCCCCAGAAGAGGGATAACGCTGATCTCCAAGAGAAGGATAGAGGCGAAACGAAGCAAGGAAAAGGGAGAGGTTGGAATAGNAACTCCATCTCGCGTCTAAGCAACTCGGAGATACTATCCGGGAAGGAAATCAGCCGACCACAGAGAGTCGTGCTGCTGCTGCCACTATTTTCATTTGGCACCACATCCATGAGGGACTTAAATCTGAATATTTGACGGTGAAAGATCCGTTAGTCCTCTGGAACTGTTTAAAGGAAAGATTTGGCCATTTGTCAATGGTCATACATCCTGGTGCTTTGAATGATTGAAGGAACCTGCGGTTGCAGGACTTTAAATCAGTAACAGAATATAATTCGGTTTTATTCAGAATAACCTTGAAGCTGAGACTGTGTGGTGATACTGTTACTGATGAGCAGCTGCTGGAGAAAACCTTCAGCACTTTCCACGCCTCTAATGTGCTGTTACAACAGCAATATAAAGAGCGTAGGTTTCAAAAATATTCTGAATTAATCTCCTGCCTTCTAGTTGCTGAGAAGAATAATGAGTTGTTGTTATTGAACCATGAGGCTCGTCCCACTGGTTCTACGTCTGTACCTGAAACTTATGCAGCGACTGCTTCAGGACAGGGACGTGGACGACCTGGTTATAAAGGTAGGTGCGGTAGACGCTACCGACGGAATAATTCCAGGAAGTGGAATAATACAGATCATGCTACACAGAATCCCCAGAAGAGGGATAACGCTGATCTCCAAGAGAAGGATAGAGGCGAAACGAAGCAAGGAAAAGGGAGAGGTTGGAATAGACCCCTTAGAGATGTAACCTGCTATCGTTGTGGCATGAAAGGACACCTGGCGCGTAATTGTTATACGGCCGAGCACCTAGTTGATTTGTATCAGGCTTCATGTAAGAAAGCCAAAATTGGTGTCGAGACAAATTATATTTGTAATGGTGTTCCCACTGATGATACCCACCTAGAGTTATCCGATATCTTTCTCGATCTAGAAGGAGAGGATGTAAGCAAACTAATTGGGGGGTGAACATGTTCACACCAATTAGAGTTTTGCTATACAATTGGGGAATGAGTTTGTTCATACCAATTGTACTACTTTTCTTGTACTACTTTTCTGTACTACTTTTGTTTATATATAATATAAGCGTTTTGTGTATATGCTTATTCTTGCTTTATTTTTTAAAGGATATGGACCCAAGCAGAGGCATATCCAGAGATATTGGTCCAAGCAGAGACATATCCAAACAAAGCCAATATGGCGAGGATGTTTGTCTAGCAGACAGTGCTACGACCCATACAATCCTCCGTGATAGTAAATTTTTCACGAGCTTGAGTATGTTCAAGGCTTGCGTGACTACTATAACTGGTACAACCAGTCTGATTGAGGGCTCTGGTAGAGCTAGTATTATGCTCCCGGGTGGTACAATACTTGATATTGACGATGCTTTGTATTCCTCCAGATCCAGGAGAGATCTGTTGAGCTTTAAAGACATACGTCGTAATGGATACCACCTTGAGACAGTGAATGAGCATGATATGGAATACTTGTGTATTACCTCCACTGTCTCACACCAGAAGCGTATATTAGAGAAGCTCCCAGCTCTCTCCTCTGGTTTGTATCATACGATAATAAGAAGGGTTGAATCTTATGCCGTCTTGAACCAGAAGTTCAATGACCCGAAAGCGTTTATGCTTTGGCATGACCGACTTGGTCACCCAGGTTCTACCATGATGAGTAGAATAATTCAAAACACGCAGGGACATTCATTACAGAACAGGAAGATTCTGATGTCCAAAGATTATGCTTGTGCAGCGTGTTCCCTGGGTAAATTGGTGCTTAAACCATCTTTAACCAAGGTCGTTGTTGAATCCCCAGCTTTTCTGCAACGAATTCAGGGAGATATTTGTGGGCCTATCCATCCCCAATGTGGACCATTCCGATATTTTATGGTCTTGGTGGATGCTTCTGCGAGGTGGTCGCATGTTTGCCTATTATCCACTCGCAATGTTGCCTTTGCACGTTTGCTCGCTCAGATTATACGATTACGTGCACATTTCCCTGAATTCCCCATCAAGTCTATCCGTCTTGATGGAGCTGCCGAGTTTACATCTCGAGCTTTTGACGCTTATTGCCAAGCAGTTGGCATCGACGTAGAGCATCCTGTTGCTCACGTTCATACACAAAATGGTCTAGCAGAATCATTTGTGAAGCGTCTTCAGCTCATTGCTCGGCCTATGCTTATGAGAACTAAGCTACCTGTTGCAGCCTGGGGACATGCCATTTTACATGCAGCTGCATTGGTTCGGATTCGTCCGACTGCATATCATTTGTATTCTCCTATGCAGCTTGTTATGGGTCACCAACCAAACATTTCACACTTGCGTGTATTTGGTTGTGCTGTGCAAGTTCCTATTGCCCCTACGCGACGCACCAAGTTTGGTCCTCAGCGTCGGCTAGGAATATATGTTGGCTTTGATTCACCTTCTATTATTCGTTATCTTGAGCCAATGACAGGTGATGTTTTTACCGCCCGTTTTGCGGACTGTCATTTTGATGAGACAGTCTTCCCGTCATTAGGGGGAGACAATCCGTCGTCAGTAGAACGACGTGATTCGTCGTCAGAAGAACGACATGCGATTTCCTGGATCACACCATCTATGTCTCATCTTGATCCTCGTACCAATGCCTGTGACATTGAGGTGCGGAAGATTGTTCATCTTCAGGAAATTGCCAATGAAATGCCTGATGCATTTAATGACGCAGCTAAAGTTACCAAGTCATATATACCTGCTGCAAATGCTCCAGCTAAACTTGATGTCCCGGAGAGACATGTTGTAAGAGTTGATGTCCCGAGAGGGCATGTAACCCCAGTAGGACAACTTGCAGCAAATGAGTCGTCTAATGCACGCCAAAAACGTGGGCGATCCCTTGGTTCGAAAGATTCTGTTCCCAGGAAGAGAAAATGCCAATCAATAAATGTAAATACTCCCGGAGAGAGTATCATTGAACGATCCACATTCTCTGAAGATATGCCTCTTGAAGAAGGCAAATCCCTAGGAGAGGGACCGGTACAATCCCCAAGAGAGGGAAATGAGGAAATCTCTATAAATTATGCATGTACCGGAGAAACGTGGAATCGCACTGAAATAATTGTCAACGATATTTTTTCCTTCTTAGTAGCTACTTACATCGTCACAGAGAACGATGACATTGAGCCTCACTCTATAAAGGAATGTCGACATAAAATTGATTGGGCAAAATGGAGAGAAGCTATCCAAGCAGAGTTGGCTTCCCTTACAAAGCGTGAGGTGTTTGGACCGGTTGTACCAACACCCGCGAGTGTGAACCCGGTGGGAAACAAATAGGTCTTTGCAAGAAAACGCAATTAGAAAAACGAGGTCGTTCGCTATAAGGCGCGACTCGTGGCACAAGGTTTTGCACAGAGACTTGGGATTGATTATGAAGAGACATATTCTCCTGTTATGGATGCAATTACGTTCAGATATCTGATCAGTCTGGTAGTCTCAGAAAGACTCGACATGCATCTGATGGATGTGGTCACTGAGTATATGTACGGGAAGTTAGATACAGATATTTATATGCGAGTCCCGGAAGGGTTATTTTTACCTGAGGGAAGACCACGCCATTTGTATTCACTTCAGCTCAAAAGACCTTTGTATGGATTGAAACAATCCGGGAGGATGTGGTATAATCGCCTTAGTGAATACTTGATAAAGGAAGGATATGCAAACGATCCCATTTGCCCCTGCGTTTTTATAAAGAAATCAGAATTTGGATTTGCTATCATCGATGTGTATGTCGATGATATCAACTTAATAGGGACTGCTGAAGAGCTCCGTAATGCTGCTGAATACCTGAAGAAGGAATTCGAGATGAAAGATCTCGGGAAAACAAAATTTTGTCTCGGCTTGCAGATCAAGCATAACTCAAGTGGAGTTTTAGTCCATCAAATAACATATACTGAGAAGATCTTGAAGTGTTTTAACATGGACAAAGCACTCCTATGGTTGTGAGATCTCTTGATATTGAGAAAGACCCATTCCGACTAAAGGAAGAAGATGAAGCACTACTTGGTCCTGAGGTACCATATTTGAGTGCAATCGGCGCCTTAATGTACTTGGCTCAATGTACCAGACCAGACATTGCATTTGCAGTGAATCTGTTAGCCAGATTCAGTTCTGCCCCAACAAGGAGACATTGGACAGGTATCAAGCAGATTCTCCGTTATCTCCGCAGGACTACAGACATTGGATTATTCTATCCGAGAAACCCATCAAATGGCTCTCAGATAATGGGATACACTGATGCCATTATCTCCCAATCTGGTTATGTTTTTATGAGTGGTGGTACTGCATTCTCCTGGCGATCCAACAAGCAAAGTCTTCCAACCACTTCTTCGAATCATTCGGAGATTATTGCATTGCATGAATCTAGTAGAGAATGTGTGTGGCTCAGATCACTGATTGGACATATCAGAAGCTCTTGCGCTCTACCCTCTGTCACTGATGTTCCAACAGTCATTTTTGAAGACAATGCCGCTTGCATATCACAAGTCAGAGAAGGCTACATCAAAGGTGATAGAACCAAGCATATTTCGCCGAAGTTATTTTATTCTCACCATCTTCAGAAAAACTGTGAGATTGATATCCAGCAGATACAATCCTGTGAGAATTTTGTTGATCTATTCACCAAGTCTCTGCCTACAGTGATGTTCAGAAAGCTGGTTTATGGTATTGGCATGAGACGGATGTATCATCAAGCGGACTGACTTAAGTGCCTACTCAATCAGGGGGAGTATACTAGTACCTGCTTTTGTCTGACTGGACCTTATCGCGCTGTACTCTTTTTCCTTTGTCAAGATTTTGTCCCTCTGGGTTTTCCTTGTCAGAGTTTTTAATGAGGCAGCTTATGCGAGTCCAGCACTCTTCTAAGTCATTGTACTCTTTTCCTAAGCTCAGGTTTTGTCCCTCTGGGTTTTCCTGGCAAGGTTTTTAACGAGGCAATTATCTTAGAATGGTGGACATCCAAGGGGGAGTGTTATAACATGCATGAGGTGGATGCATGTGGTGGCTATCCACCATGCAAGTACACCTTCAGTTGCCACATCTCTAAGTAGGTGTCTTTACCTCATCTATACTTATCATGTTTCTCTCTACTTTATATACTCCCTTCCATTTGTCTCTTAATGTGGAAGTAGTACGAAGTTATATAAGGAGTTAAACTTTTATATGTTAAGATATATAACAAAGAGACATTGTATGTAACAGAGTGAAGTTAAGTTGAGATAGTAAGTTTGTAAGCTTACAGAGAGATAAGTTATATAAGAGCTCTCCCACTTCTCTCGACTTCTTGTATTTGTATCTTGTGTGTCTCCAGAATCATAACAAAAGTTGTTTTTTACCTAGAGTGAATTTTCTATGGTTAATATAAAAATAACGTAGAATCTCTATTTGACATTACCTATCAAATGTTAGAATCGAGTTACTATGTAAAGAGTTTGTAAAATGTCAAAAATAGAATTTCTTTCTTCCATAGGTAAGTGTTCGGTGATCAACAATGGTTTGGAGGAATTAGATACTATACAACCAGGATGTCCTTCACTTCGCTGCCATGCACAAAGAAACCATGACAGTCTTCTCTGCAAACAACATAATTACCAAAGGAGCTCCTAGTGACTAATTAGCATGCTTAAACCTATCAAGGAGTTCGCAAATTATAAACGTGACATACAAGAGTTTCTAAGATTCAGAATAATTAAAAAAAAATTGTACCTGTCCAACAATACACGAATTATATATACAGTTTATCAGAATCAAGGATAAGTATATGTTTTGATCGGAATCATTCTCGAAAAATTCCTGGTCAGAACTTAACAACTACGGAGTGGAACGAGTTCAGTAGTAGGCTGCATGGATTTTCATGGCAGGTACAACATGATTCCTAGCCTAGCATCATATCAGAATATTTATCATTTTAACTTCTTAAGTCTCGAGCGGGAATCTGGAAGCTGGTTGTTAAGTAACCGACCAATACCAACTCAAAAGCATGTGCGGATAAGGAGCGCAAAGTCTAAGTACTTGACCTAGGATTATAAAAGCAGTGCTCAATGAATCTACACTGATGGGATTATTAGACTAATTAGGTCCTGAAGTTGCTAAAGCAATCTAACATCACAAAGACTGTTATTGAAGATAGACTAGTTTCTTCTCAGGTTATATACATCAGTTATCCAGCAAATATGATAGGGTAAAGTTTAGGCAAGAGAAACAAAACATTTCATATTAATGTAAATAGCCACACATGCAGTACATATACAACAATTGCGCATAATTTTCAAACTAACATGATAGATCCAGGGTTTTACCATTGTCATGTTGCTGTAATGCTCTGTCTTCCAACTCCGCTGATTCCTAAATTACTGCGCCTTTATTGTTTCGTCCACTGGTCACACTTGCCAGTCAACACCTAGATTTCTGCTGAATGAAGCATCCAGTCATCCACTAGATCCTCTTCTCCTCTGATTCCGCAACTTCGTCTGCTGTTGCCTTCATTTCTAATGCTTCTTGGTGAGATTCTTCGCCTCCATCTACTTCCCCATCAACAGTTTCCATTATTTCCTCACTTGCCTCTTCAACTGCTTCTGCTTTTCCCACAGTGGCCTCAGTGAAATTGGTGATGGTGATGGCGGTGGTGGTGGCTGGAATATCCCCACTGTCTTCCTCTGGTGCCGCAAGCTGAGACATTTGTTTTTTACCACTCTCGTGAGGTTCTTCGCCTCCATCTACTTCCCCATCAACATTTTCCATTATTTCCTCACTTGGCTCTTCAAGTGTTTCTGCTTTCCCTACAGTAGCCTCAGTGGTGGTGTTGGTGGTGGTGGTGTTGGTGGTGGTGGTGGGGGTGGTGGTGGTGGTGGCTAGAACATCCCCACCGTCTTCCATTGGTGCTGGAAGTTGCGCCATGTGTTTTTTTCCTCTCTCGTGATTGGCCATCGTAGTTGCGCTATGGCACCCTACCTGGCATTGTTCACACCAAAACTTAAATTTTTTCTTGAAATCTTCAGTCTTCGGCATTTTTTGCACTGCTGCTTCCTCATTCTTTGAAACCAGTTGCTTAACATCCCCACCGTCTTGCTTTGGTGCCAGAAGCTGAGCCTTGTGTTTTTTTCCGTTCTCATGATCAGTCATAACAGTTGCACTTTGGCACCCTACTTGACAATCTTCACACCAAAATTTAAATCTTTTCTTGAAATCTTCTGTGTTCTGCTTTTTCTGTACCGCTGCTTCCACGTTATTCTTCTTCTTCATAGCCTTCACAGGCTTCTTCCCATGATTTGGTTTTGAACTGCTACTGATCTTTGAAACCTCTGGCTTATCACTTTTCCCTGGCAATGTAATGGAGCTGTCAATGTCCTTGCTTGTTGTTCCATTTGCTCTTGGTTCTACCTCCTTGGCTTTGTGCTTCTTACCTTGAAGGTGGTCACTCAGGCCTTGCTCACTTGTAGCCTCCTTTTTCTGCACTGCTGCTTCCCCATTCTTCTTAACCTGTACAGTCTTTTTCCCATGATTTGGTTTCGAACTGCTACTGATTTTTGACAGCTCCGAATTATCACTTTTCTTCAATGTAATGGAGCTATCAATGTCCCTGCTTGCTGCTCCATTTGCTCTCATCAGTTCTACCTCCTTGGCCTTGTGTTTCTTACCTTGGAGGTGAGCGTTCAGACCTTGCTCACTTGTGGCACTCACCTTACAGAGAGCACAACTCCACTCCTTTTGAGGTTTCTTCTTCGAACCACCTACAGCTTGCTCATTAGCTCCTCCTATAGCTGTTAGTTTCCTCTTGACCCCAGCAATATTATGGTTCATCGGCTTTGCCTGCAATGGAGTAATCAGGGACAGCCTCATCACTGAGTCTTCATGGAATAATCGTCATCTGATGACATCAATGGTAAAAGCCACTACAACTTTATCAACGCCACCTTTTGATTCAATTACAAAACTTCATATTTTACCTGATCTTAGCTTAGGAGAATCAAAATTCTGAGAATACTTTCCACCCAAATAGCAAAAGTAAAGGAAGTACACAGTCGGGAAATCTGGTCCCTATAGTGGTGACATTCTTTATGACTAAAACCAATACTTAAGTGAACAAATTTAGAAGATTAACAAAAAAAAAAAAAAAAGGTTTCAGAGAAAAGCAATTCAAAAGATTAGCAAGCTCAGATGCATGAATTAGAAAACACTGACTAATTCCCAGTTAAGTGACCAGCAAACAGCCATTGACATTGCATTTATTACTTATTAGCAACATTAATGTTCTTACTGATTTCCAATATGTAAAGTGATCATGAGGGAAGAAAAAAAAAACAACAGTAATTCCAACAAAAAGTAATGGAAGTTAAAAGAAAATTTTTAACCTAGAAATGGTTCAACTCTTGTGCAAAGAAACTATTAGGGAAATGAAAGTAAGTCATCGAGCTTTTTTGAATTAGGATTCAAGTTATGTAGCTATATTTTAAACAGGTATTACTCTTTAGGGCTGTTTAGGACCAACAAGATAGTAGGGTCTACCCTTAGTCACATGCATGTTAAGGCAAATGTTTCAATGAAAACCGAACTTGCTGAATCAACGAAAAGGTTTTCACTCATAACTCATGTATCTGAGCACTTTTGGTGGGCAAAAGCTAAGACTTATCATCACATACACATCATGCATAAAGACCATATGACATAATTCTATTTGTTATTAAGCCCATTCATGTCCAAGAATATCTTGAGTCAGGTTAGTGAGCCGTGGAGCTCTACACTCTATCTCCTTTATTGACGTTGCTCCTTGTGAAACCTCTTCAACAACATGAACAAAATCTGGGACAAAGAAATATCTGCTCTCTCTGCTTTCTGGAGTCCAATCTCCTTCAGCTTAAGTCCGAATGAAACCGAAGCAGGTCTATCTGAGAAAACCCTAAACAAATTCAAAAGGATTGAAAGCACAGTATTCTCAGTTGTATTTGCTTCAAACAAATATGGGACAAAAGACTCGTTTTCCAATCATGTATCATTTGGGTAATCCAATCTGTATCGAATGATCCAAACAATTCAGAGGATCCAAAACTAATCCACTGTTTCTGCTAGACACATCTGGATCATGACTCAATCAAGACTTGAAACCATCAACCAAATGCCATAAATTCTTAGTCAATACAATCTCAATCCAACTAGGTTAGTGTAGGTAGTGGATAAGCAGAGGGATGAGATAAAACTCGAGCTGATCTGACATGCCGAAAGAGAAAAGGATATGGAAGGTGGCTCAGACTTCCTCAATCCTCCTAAGCCAAGTCAATGGTAGTGCAAAAATGTGACCATTTCAAATTCTCCCCTAGTTAAAAGCAAAGAATCAAATCCCACTTGCATGCATGACGAAGAAACTTGTTGTCAGTCAAAATTGTTCCTACATGTAGCTCTTATACCAACAACCAAAATAATAAGCATTCTACTAGCCTAATTGGATGTTCATACTAACAGGATTATACCCTAAAACTAATAGCAATTTGATGTAAAACATCTAGCTGTCGCGTATCTCGAAGAGGGAGACCATGAGAAGAGCAACCATACACTCTAGAAGACCATCAAATGTGAATCATCCTATGTTGTCCAACTTTAGTTAGTTCTTTTCTTCATTTGTTTTTCCTTGTCTAAATAGAAGTTTCAGAATTAGCTTCTACTTTCTAAATTTGGTCTGTTTCTATTTAAAGTAGAACTTCTATTTTCTAGCGTTCTACAATCTACAAAAACAGGGGAAATAGTAGCTCACTGTAATCAATCAATTCTATCTTCAAGCTTTTTTCTTCTGCTACGTTACGAATCCCACAAAATCAAGAATCAAACACTAGAAGCAAATGAAAAAACATCAATTGACCGATCAAACAAAATGAAAAACAAAAAAAATAAATAAGATTTATTAACTCACTAAAAACATAATATTATCAAACTGGTTCATTTCTAACCTCAAAGATTTTAGCCGCTTCCGGATGTCGCTGAAACGGTAAACTGTTAAAGTTTCCAACTTCAGATCGTGATGAGAGAGAAAACCTCTCTTGTAACCTAGAATTATCTACTGGATTATGTTGATAATGTAACGAAGTGGGAACTAAAGGAAACCCTAATTCTCTCTCTAACGCCATTTCTCTCCTCACTTCAGCTTCAAGTACTCGTTTACGTATGATTTCTGCTGCGAGAATCTCTTCTCTGATCCGTTCTTTTTCAATTTCTCTTTGAATCGCTTCTCTTACTGGATCTGAATTACTTACAAAATCTGTTCTTCTGATGCCATTGCTAAAATAACCAGCTGGAAACAAAAATTCAAAAGAAAAATCCCCAAAATAAGAGAAATGGAAATCGAAAAACAGAGTTGTTAGAGAAGGAAAAAAAAAAAAAAGGAAAAGAGGGTTTTGTTTGGTCAGTACCACGCAATGCTTGTTCGGTGAAGTAATTACTGCTGGAGGTTGAAGGAGAGAAATATGTAGAAGAAGCCTTATCTTCGTTCGGTTGGAATCTGAACTCCATGGGAGAATGCAGAGAGACAGAGTTAGAAAAGTTGCAGTGGTTCTGTGAAGAATATTAGGGATAGGGTTTTAGGGTCTCGACATAAACAAGGAGAAATGACAGTAAAGAGGTAAAGGTTAAACATTGAACTGACAAAGCTTAAAATTTATTCAACTTTTAATGGATTAAAAATTTAAGATAGGATGTGAATTTTATTTTTAATTTTATTTTTTCTGTAGTTTACTGTAGATTATTCTCATAAAAAAATCAGTTTTGACTGGAGTTCAACCTTGTAAGTCTGTAGCATAGTTAACAAGTTCACGACATATTCATGAATTTAATCGCCAATTTTTATATTTTGATGGTCACCAACTTAATCAGACGAATAAAACTCGGATTTCTTTGTTAAAACGAGACTTCTTGTACACGCGTCTCATGTGCCTAATTCGTTTTAGTCATTAAATTTATTACAATAATTAATAAATAAATAAATAATTAGAATTTAAAAAATAAATTGAAAAATAAGTAGCAGGATCCGAATAATTACTTAATTATTTTTTATTAATAAAATACATTCTAATCAGTAATTACAAATTTCTTGTTAAGTTACTAACATAATACTCCACAAAAGACAATATTAATAAAAATACTATGAATTAAAGTAATAATTAATTAATTAATATGGTACTCTAAGATTAACAGCTTAACGTGATTTCCCTGAAAAAAATAATTAACATGATAGTATGGTACTCAACGATAAAAAAAACTTGATAGAATTAAAAAAAAAAAATTGATTAACAGGGTATTCTTCAATGACACTGAGTCACCTAAAAATGTCCATCTCCTATCTTTGTTCTCTGGTGAATATGACAAAGATTTCCAATCTTCACTACTACTATTCGATCAAAGAGTTACGAAAGTTAACTTCTTAAAAAAGAAAAAAAACGAAATAAATTTTTATTAAAAAGATATTTTTCTTAGAACAGTAGAAAATATTCAGAAATAAGTTATCCACAAATATTAGTTTTCAAGAAATCTAACATGTTGTAAGAGGAAAACTTCGCTTACCTCCACATCTACGCCCTTCATCGTCAAATCCAATGCAAAACTCCTTAAAATCACCCTATAATTAAAAAAAACAATTGAACCAAGACAACTTAGAATTTTACGGAAAAAAAAAGAAGTAAAAAATCAACAAAATTCAATTAAAAATAATAAATAAAAAGTGATGATGAGATTAAAAAAAATATGGTTGAATAGAAGTTCTCTAATTATTGAAGTAATGGAAATGGATTTTTTTCTTTGTATTCTTCATCTTCATTTGAAGAAATAAAGACTTCTTTTATATTGAGTTAGTTAGTTAGTTTTGGAAATCGACTTGAAAATATCTTTTAAGTTGTAAAAATGTTAGTGGGAGCAGTTTTGGGAAGGAAGAATCCCTATTTATATGGAGAATTACTACCCACGTGTAATACTAATAACTCTGTGTAAAACTTGTAACTTCCTTTATTTTAAGTTTTCAATTATATCCTTTTTTTGTTTACTCTAAATATTTTGTTAACAATTAAGCTTCCTATTTAGTAGGGATAAAATATGGAAAGATAAATTTAGGGACTACCTCGAGGGTCGTTTCCCTTTAAAGAATAGAATAGATGATTAAATGACATCAAAATAAAGAAATGTATTTTATCAAAAAATAAAGAAATGTATAAATATTGTTTGAAAACGGTAGTCAAATGAAAAAGTAAAGTATAAAAGCCAATTCTTTTAGGCCATTTTGAACAAGAGAGGGGATCGGAGTACATTGGTTAGGAGTAGATTGAGTATACATTGGCATGTAGGGCCCACCTAGAGATGAATCAAGAGCTCATTTTAAGTTGGGATATTCTCTCTATCATGTTGATCATCTTCACAAAAAATTAGTCATTCTAAAACTTGTAACCCTATCATTCGATGATTGGAAAGCACTGAAAATCAACGGTGATTGAGCTATTCAAATACCATTGATTTTCAGTGTTTCCAATCACTGGATCATAGGGTTATAAGATTTCAAATGGGCTAATTTTTTGTGAAAATGATCAACATGATGGAGAGAATATCCCAACTTAAAATGAGCCCTTGATTCATCTCTAGGTGGTCCCCACAGGCCAATGTATGCTCAATGTACTCTGATCCCCTCTCTTTGAACAAATAACCCTGTGAGGTTATTAAAACTAACAAATAACCTCGCATTTTGGCTAATTGTGAAATAATTCTATCTTGAACAGAATTGTTACCTCTCAATCACATAGCCCACATGACCGCCACATGGTCATGTAAAAGTACTTAAATTCCCTTAAACTTACCTAACTAATTATAACTTGAGTTAATAAGGGTTGTAAAGAGAGGAAGGATAGTTAGAGGCTGTTTTTTTTCTTCTTCTTTTTTTTCTGAAAAACATGTCTGAATCCGACTCGGAGTCTGAATTGGGGCGAGTCAGATTTCAGATTGTTTCTTTTTTTATATTTGGCGTGTTTGAGTCAAATTTTGACTCAGCAAAATGTCTGAAATAAGGAGGTTTTTTTTTCAGCAAAAAAATTGTACTGGAAAGAAATAACTTATTCTGAGTCGTCATTTTTACAGTTTTGCCCTCTAATATTTATTAGAATGACAAAATTGCCCTCAAGTGTAGTTAAGGATCTCAACGTTAGAACCTTAGTCAATCTAGGGTGAGATTTTCCTACACACTATAAAAAAGCATTTCTATTGCATGCTTAACTTGTCTGGTCCTCTAAAAATTGAACTTTTTTTTCTTGTTTTTTTTTTAACGGTTAACATTACATGAGATCCTCTATTCACAATCTCCCCCCAGTATGGAGGGGATGCCTACCATCCGAGCCACCCCAATTGGCGAGCTTGTTAATATCACTTACTCTAAACTAATAGGGATATATTTTAATTAAATAAGAGTAAAAATGTCAAAAAGTTTGTCAGACATCATTTATAAAATGAATTCATATGAAAAAATAAATAAACTTAAATTCAAACAAGCGAGATCTAAATGCTCCCAGATCCAGATGACTCAAGTAATCTCAGATTCAGATTTTAGAAAAAAAAGAAAAGAAAAACAAATGCCACCTTAGTCGACGAAGAAGTAAAGAGATACGATGGATTTTCTTTTTCGTTTTAATTTATCTTCAGTTTAATTAAATCCAATATTTCACAACCGTCCGATCATTTGATAAGCAGAAGAAACTTGAAAGTGCTAATCAACACTAATCCCTAACTCTATCTCTCTCTTCTCTCTTTAGTGGCGTCTCTGCAACTCAATCTATAATCTTTACCTGTAGATCTATTAAATATTGTTCTTTTCAGCTTCAATTCTCTCAGAACTTCTCTGTAACAGTTCTAATCTTTTCTCCATTTTCATCGAGCTATCAGAACAAATCCCTAATTTTCTCTCTGTAACGGCATCTTTGCAACTCTCCATTTTCTACTGAAACCTCATTTTCTTCTTTTTCATCAAGTTATTCTCAACTGTTTGAGAGAGGAGAGGCCTCGGTTCTTCTAAACCACCATTGAAGGTCTGATTAAAAAAAATTCAGATTTCCAAAGGGGATAGTGTAGGGAGTTCAGATTTTTTTTGCCCATGTCGATTACTTTGAGGGTTTTACTCAATTTCATTTTGGAATCTCAATTGTTGAGCTCTTCTTGTACTGGTTTTACTTTGTTACATGTCATTACGATATCCCAATTTTGGATCAGATCATGAAATTTAACATCCTTAAAAATGATTCTAGGGGGCCCCATAGATAGAGTATTGATTTCACATTTTGAATTATGATATCAGTAGAGTGTTCTTTATCCTTCTGGTGATGAAGTAAATGGTAGGCCGATTGGGTAGATTTATAGATGAGAAGGTGAGAGGGACGAGATACGTCAACAAACAGATCTGCACCGTCCACTCGGTCCAGGTGTCCCACAACCTTTGTTAACTCAAGGTATAACTGATTGGGTTAGTTTAAGGGAATTTAGGTACTTTTATTACATGACATGTGATGATCACGTGGGCCATGGGTGCAACTCGGGCAGGACAAACCCGAACCTGACGGGCTAAACCCAACCTTAGGTCGGGCATGGGCTCAAGATATCAGTGCTCAGGCTCGGGTTCGGTCCCCAAATAATGAACCCGATGAAAAGTTGGGTTGGGTTCGAGTTAATGTGTCTAATAGCCCGAGCAACCCAAGCCCGACTCTCAGACACTTATGTTAATGTATCCTCTTATATTCTATATGTAGGAAATACATTTTATTATATCACAAAAACTATTAAAAGCTAAAAGAAACCCTAATGCCAAATCTTATCTTCTTTTCTTCATCTTCTTCATTCTAAATTTTAAGACAAACCCTAGCCGTCTATCATTGCTAAGCTTTGTCGCCGCTCGTAGTTGTTGTTTGTGGTTGCCAATATTCGTCCACATTCCAGATCAACTTCCAGGTTATCAATCACGGCAAGCCATCTGAATGGTTACTTCTCCTCCCAAAATACATGAAAATCATAGTATTATTTACTTTCCATTAAAATCTGCTAAGGTTCCTCAACGCAAGAGTTAAATCTCATTTAAATTTAATTCCTCTTTTTTTGAAGATTCAGGGGAAGAAAGAGATTCCATTAAAAAAAAGTTCACTTGAATAAATCTCTCTTCAGATCTTATTCATGTTTCAAAGTATCTACTACTCTGTCTTGTAGAAACAACTGTAAAAACTAGATTTGAAACAAAGAAGAACAATATCTAGAACAAGGAATAACGGGTTTGATTTCAACCCGAAGAACCCGATTTCTCTACGGGTTATTCCGGGCTCGGGCTTGGGCTTTATATGTCAAACCCAAGGTCGGGTTGGGCTCGGGATTGGGTTCACTCTGAAATAGTTCGGGTTGGGTTCGAGTTAAGCTCTAACCCGACCCAACCCGCCCAAGTTGCACCCTTAACGTGGGCCATGTGATGGAGAGTTATCGATTGGGAAACTTGACCCAATTGACCGATTTAGGGAGTGGTTCAGCAGAATAATTCGCCCAAACTTTGGGACTCAAAATTTAATCCTTTTGATATTTTCGGACAAATTTACCCCTCGTATATAAAGTAGAGTCCCCATAGGAGACTCTGAGTTTCTCCTATCATCGACAGTAAAGAAGAGGGTTTCTCTCTAAAATCATTGAAGCATTCCATGACCTCCATCTCCCTAAATTTTTTCTCCTTCTCTAACATCCTCTTGTTTCTCTCCAAGTCTCCCACGCCATTTCCCCCTCTTCTCTTCTCCTTTCATATTCCATTTTTATTTTATTTTCCCAACTAGAAAACTACTGAAGAAGGAGAAGGAGTGCTAGGGACAGACGTTGAGAAAAAAAAACAGTAGCAGAAAAACGCAGAGAAGAAGAAGAAGAAGAAGAAGAAGAAGAAGAAGAAGAAGAAGAAGGAAGGAAGGAAGGAAGGAGAGGAAAGGGGATCGGCCATAAGCTTTCCCCCTTTGTTTCTTCTCTTTTGGGTAAGTTTTCTAACCCAAAATCCTTTAAATTTCTGCTGATTGTATTGTAATAACCTAGGGTTTCTATGCTCCACTTTCTTGTTGTTGTAGATTTTAATGATTTGGAGCTCAATGGTGGAAGAGGTGATGAGATGTGCTAATTTTTTTGTGCTAAGGTGAGAAATCTGCCCCCTTATGCCCTAGATTTTGTGGTTTTGATGATGTAAACTGGGGTTTTTGAAAAAAAATGAAATTCGATTATGAAGAGGAAATTTTGATAGTTAGATTTGGGTTTGATTTAAATTTGTTGTCTCATGATCTTACTTGCTCTATTTTTAAAGCATGCAAAAATGTAGACTTAAACTTGATGAGATTATGGTGATTATTCTTGTGTAGTTTTGTGGATGATGAAAGAAAAAAAATGATGTTAAAAGATGAATGGGTTAAATGGGTGAGATTTATCTTACTTGTGATTTGTTAAATCATGACAAATTGTTTGTTTATAATTGATGTCAAGCTATTAATAAGCCTTGTGGATTATTCTTCTCTATTTTCATGTTTATGATGAGGTTGGGTAATGGAAAATTTTAGAGAGAAAACCTAGTGTCTTTATTGGATGATGATTTCTAAAACTTGGATGAGCTCTAGTGGACTGTTTTGAGTATTTTGGGCTGCTAATGACTATACAAAGTGGAGCTCACCTCGTTTGGAATTGATGGATGATGGGAAATATAAAAGAAATTTATATAATACTAGTTGGTGATGAACCTTAAGTTCATGAAGGGTTTTATAGACTAATTTTTGCTTTATAGTTCTTGATTTATGTGAAAAATTATATTATTATTAAAGTAACGAACTTTAAACAAGTCACATTTATTTTATTGTTTTAATGTATCTAATAATGTCATTATTGAATGCTTTACTTCTTCATGGTGTAAGTGGAAGTTTTGAAAGGGAATAATGATTTACAAGTTTGATTTATTAAGTGTATCTGGATGTCTAGTGATATTATTTGCATTTATTTTGTTCAAATTATTTGTATTAATTAAATTAGCATGTGATTTGAAGCTATTGGAGGCATTTTTCTAATATAACAGAAAATCAAGCGGTCCAATGGACATTGCTCGCAATAAGTAGCACTTTTGCTGTATCTTGAAGGGAATTAATTTAATACCCTGTTTTGTAGTTCATGATTGTGTTAGTAGTAATGATATTTATCGAGCATTCTATTACTGACTTCATATTTATATCATGTTTGTGATTGTTTCAGTCTACAAGCAAAATTAAAAGAAAAGGGTACAACTACTTGAATCAGGTAAGGGTGGATTTTTAGAACACATCTCCTATCTCTACTACATTAATGACTATTATCTACTTTGCAAACACTAACAACATGCAACTGTACTCGTGTTTCTCCTACTTCGAACTAAATTATGACAATAGTAGATAAGATGGAAAATAAGAAAAAGCTCCAAACAAGTATCACAAAATTCTACTATAGTCTCAAAACATAATCTTGAAGATGGAGTTTACATGTTTGGTTGTCCATTGTCCTCAATTTCTTAGCTCAGTTGTTGCTCTAAATTTTTATGGATTGTTGAATTTCAGAATTGTATAATGTCTTTTGTTTTTGCTTCCATGAGTTATTGGTGCATGATGCATTTTCTTCTAGATCCAATTTAGGCCTAATTCTGCAAATGAAATTTATTGCAGGTATGCATTTTAATGGACTTAATGAACCAATATTCATTAATTGTTATTGTAGAATCATCTAAGCTTTTGCTTTTCACATTGTATGAAGTTGACGTTATGGTTTATTGAGTACTTTTTGGTTTATGATATAGGAATATACTTTGGTGAGAAATCAATGAAATCCTTGAAGTTTTTGGGGTCTTGATCAACTCTCTAAGGTAAGAATCTAACCTTAGCTACTTTTCTTAAATTTTGATGGATGATTAATGTTTAAATTTAGGAATTTTCTTTTGAATTTATTTATAGATGCAATTGATGATTTCAATTGAATGATCTAAATATTATAAACCTTAATCTAATCAGAATCTACTTTAGGACCTTCTATTAGCCCAATCAATATGCTATAACAGAATGCTAATTAACAGTATGCTAACAGTACGTTGAACGTTAATCTTATATAATAGGCTTTATCTTTTAGACGTGTATACTTGTAAATTATTCATATGGTGTAATTTCTACCACATAAAATGAAGGCATGTGGTAGTTTTTATACCATGCAGAATACAAACATACCCCTACAACGTGTACTATATAGAACAAACACATGTGATTTTTTTTACAACACAAAATAGATCCATGTCGTACGATTTCTATTATATTTAACACATGTAGACTGGTGTTGGAGCTTATCTTTCCTATTGCATTACATAAGTTTAAGGTTTAGCCACCATACACTCTTGAACTTGCACTCAAAATTTGGGAGTCATAAAATAAAATGCAGTTTTCTTCATAACTTCTCGTACTCTTCATATTTTTTTTACTCTTTATAGTTGTATGCTTAAAATTTTGAGTCATAATGTTCGCATTCTAATAAGCATATTGTTAGCATACTGCTAGCGTACTTTTGGTTGTAAGTGTTGTTAGCTATGATTAGGTTTCAATTTGATTATATGTTTTTAATCACTCTCCACATGAATTTTTTTTTTAATCTTTACTCTGCCTGAATTTGATTTGTCTTTTCTATTTATTAGGCAATAGCAGTGTAAAATTATATAATATACTACAATTTTGGTGATTACATATTTTTAATCACCAAAATCTAATATGTATCTGTTTTCCCAAATTAATCCTTTATTGCTCACACTTCTACATCCCTTGGGTTTAGTGTTTAGATTTTCTTATATTAAGTTTTTTCTTCCTCATTGCAGCTATAAAGGACCAATTTCAACCTCATGCCTAACCACGCCTCCACGACTAGGAACATCATATTTCTGCAAGAATTGTGAACGACAAGAACATAGATGTATAATTGTTCGAATAGATACCCCAAAAAGAATTGATCAAGATTATGAATACACAATACGCAATGTAAACATGCCCAATTAATTATTCTTGTTAACATCTTTGGTTGATATGGGACATAGTTTGGAAGAACTTTAATTGGAAACAAGAACAAAACCCCAATCCTTCTGTACTATCTGAACTTATTTTACTACATGCCATTTCCCCATTTCATAATTCTAAGGAAGCTCATGTAAAAATTAAGGAGAGACTATTAAGTTTTATTTTTAAAATAAATTTTCTTATTTATTTTTTGTTTGATATTTTTTTTAGAATTTCAATCATAAATAATAATTTATCTGCAGATCCACATAAAAGAAAAGTTGAGAAGTTGAGAATTTTACATGGGGTGCATTGGATAAGGTTAGCTGTTGTAAAAGAAGAATATACAACAATAAATTTTTTTGAATTTCCAAAATTAGGGAATGTAAGTAGGGACTATTTCTTTGCATTTTGTATAAAAGCTTCTACCATAAAATCTTTTAAATTTGTTAAAAGATTTCAGTTGTGTATAATGTGTTCATAGTTAAAATGTGCGATATATATGACTCATCTAATAACAAACTCTTTGGAAAATAAAATGCTCATGTTCTAAAAAATTCATCTGAAATACCCCTTGATCATGTAGTACTCTTAAACATCATCAATACCATAAATAGTAGGTTAGTTGTTGTATCATTTGAGAAGTCACTAAAATATGTGTATTATCTAGAACTTAGTTTCTTAAATATTTGATTAATTAGGATTTTGAGTGTGTCTTAACTCTTAAAGTACAAAACTCAATGCGAGTTATATATACTAACAGTATGTTAATAAAGAATAAGGTGAACTCTGTTATCTTTCTAAATTCATGTTATTTGTTAGTAATTATAGAATGAGTGAAGTCTTTAGGTTTTTTTCTTACCATTATTAGTGAAGTTCTAGCAAGTTTGGAAGAAATATATCATTTAATATTTTTTTATCATGTTACTTGATATATATATAATATTCATTTGTACTGAATTAAACATTTTTTTTTTGTTCTACAATTACAGTTTGTCCCTTGCGGGTTCGAGCAAGCATGGGAATGGCATGGCATTTCTTAGAATTATGTAAAGACAAGGACACCAACTCAAGGTGCAAGCAATGTTCAAAAGTACTTCATCAACCTCATGGAAATTAGAAGAAAGCAAGTTATTGGCATGATTTAAGCTTTTAAGTTTTTTTAATGAAGGGAGGAACAATAATGCAACAACAAATAGGAGAATCATAATATTCTGAATGATGTATAAAGCTACTTTATACTTGTAAATGAATCAAAGGATAACCAAAATCATATGGCAGAATCATATTATTTTTGGCAACTACCTTTAGATGATATCAAAAAGTTAAGGTTGTAAATCTTACATAAATAAATAATAATTAGCTTGTGCTTTGTCTTAGTATGACCTTTTTTTGCTAACCTACTAAGTTCATCTCCTCTAACTCTCAGTCATGGAAAATGCAGGGTAGGAGTATTAGTGTCTCTACAATTAGACGCTCTTTATATATATATATATATATTGTTATACATGTGTGCGAGAGAACTATCAATTTTAATGACATAAATAATTGTGAGAGTGGTTTTGGTGATGTCGTTAACATATCGATCGATGTAGATCATCACCGAAAATTTAATAGTTAGAACTGAAATTCAAATAGGGCCTCAAGAGAAACAACTATGTGGGAACACAGATATAATGCTTTCTACAACCATAGGTTTGGTATATACCTTTACTTGCAAATATATAAAGTATGCATGTCACTTATACTTACACATGGTTTTGGTATACGTGGAACTTTTGCTTCCAAATATATCAAGTATTGACGTTACTTTTACTTACACATGAATTTCGTATACACAGTACTTTTACCTACAAATATATCAAGTATGCATGTTACTTTTACTTTCAAATCGATTTGGTATAAGCGGTACTTTTACTTGTATATATATTTTATGAATAAGATATATTTACTTGCACAATAAATTCATATATGAAAGGGATCAGTCCAACTGCTCATGTCTAGTTCTGTTTCAATGTTTGGAACTCTAAACTTAGAAAGAGAAAGACAATGAGAGATGGCAGAGAGAGAGAGAGAGAGAGAGAGAGAGAGAGAGAGAGAGAGAGAGATAATAGAGTTTGGGATTGATTTTGTGGATTTTGTCTATTTGGGTTAGGGATGAAGATCGGTTAGAAATCTCGAGCAATCACTCTTTTTTAGCACCCAAACTCTTCGTTGTAGTATCTTCACATGTGTAATGACATGAAATACATTAATCTCTGATTTGCATGATTTAGGGTAGACTCCAATATGTCAGTATATAAGCACAGTATATACGATAAATAAATCTGAAGTACTAGTAATTAAGGTTTTTTTGCTCTTTCTTTCTCTCTCTCTCTCTCTCTCTATCTCTCTCTCTCTCTCTCTTTTTCTCTCCCTTAATCTCTTTAAAATATAGATGGGTATTTTCGAAAACACACAACACTTCCTATGTACCCTAGTGCATTCCTATGTTCCTATCTTCTGATGAAAAGTAACTACTAATCTCCAACAATCCATGTAAAAATTCAAGAAAGACTCAATTAGTAAACGAGTGTCCATTAACTTGCATCTAAATGTATAGAAAAATTACGAAAAAAGTAACCACTTATTGTTGCTGATCTTTTATAATTAGTATGCCACTTGCTGGTCTTACTTTAATGTTTAATCATATTAAACACTGAGCTATGTAGATGGCTGATGCTACTAAGAGACCTAAGCATTTCATACTCAACCAAGCAAAGCTCAATCATAAAAAATGAAATAGTGAATTAAATTCTCAGTTAAACAGTTTTGGTAAATAAAATAGAGATCTGTAAAGGAAAAGAAACATATAATTTGTTGTTTCCTTCTCTAGTTCTCTTTTCTAGCTAGCCACCATGAGGATGTTATAATAGTCCGAACAAGCACTACCAAGGAATGCTGACATCATCTTTATTCATTACATTAGTCTAGTTTTGAATTGTGTATGGTCCTAAATAACCAAAGCGTGAAATGGGAGTGAGAATGAAAACGGGAGTGGAAAATTTAGAGCAACCAACTAAAGCGAGAACGTCGGAGCGTGATTCAGAGCGGGAAGAAGAGGTTTCGATGTAACACCCCGCCCTCACCTTTCGGGTCTGCAGCCCTTACTCGATGAGAACTAGGCATTTCCGGCGGAACCATTAACAACCTGTAGCACTAGGGTGAGCGCAGTTCACCAAGCTAACAAGAAGCTTGCACTCATGTTCACAACACAAGCACAATAAAGCTGAAATAAACTTTATCAACTTAAAGATAAACTGTCAAACGATTGGATAATTAAACAATCCCAAACATCAAAGGACTAAACAATGTCCAAACTAAACTGAAAGAAA